>MU191165.1:2645-20581 GCA_016904865.1 Pissodes strobi | reverse complement strand
CCTACAAATTTTAACGTTTTGACCGGCAGAAATAAATCGCTTTAGTTTGGGTTAGTTTGGGTAGTTGGGTTATATATATTCACTTTTTTGATTTTTTGGCTCGGTATTTACCAGGTTTTTCTCTAGTTCAATGATTTTAGAAAACGTTGTGCGTATTTTATGGTACTAAGAAATTCCATATATTTATATTGCTGTATTTTATCGAATCGACGACAAATTAGTAGGTATAGATATCTTGTTTCTAGGCGTGAATAAACCATATCACAAATATACACATATCTCAGTAATTACTAGTTAGATTCGTGTTGCAGATAGTAAATACCGCCTGACTTCTGCTAATAAATCAGAACGCATATCTCTTTAATTAATTTATTCCTGTGTAATGTAGTACTCTGGCCTTGATAACTAATAATTGACGGGATGTAACAATTTATTGTTTCTCAACATTAAACAAATTCAGTTATATTTTTGTAACGCGTTTTCAATAATTTTGGTATATCTGTTTGTTGAGATTTTTACGGATATCTAATTCTATATATGATCTAAATGCCTCTGCCGTTTCGCTCTTCCCGTACCTATCATATTAAACGATTAAACATTGAAATAGGTTCTAAATTAGGTTCTAAATTAGACCCGAAGCTGAAGTACAATATTTCATTAAAGTATTTTGAATTCCTTGAACGTCTTAAGTATTCACAAGCACACTTTTAACGAGATAATCTACTACAATTAATCACATATTTGTCAATTTGTTTATTGAATTAAGTATTATGAAGTATTATAAATATTTAAATAATACGAATATTTAATAATAATATAAACTAGGCAAGCCATTGTATTACCTCACTAGCGCAATACATATTTGGCAAAAATATAATAGCAAATATTCGAATTGCTTGCTAAAAATGTATCCAGCATTTCCAGGTATGCTAGTCTATTGAAGAGTTATTGTAGAAAATGTGCCTGTAAACCATGGACCGATATTGCACACCACACGTCCACTTTTGTAAAATATTGACTTTCTATCATTATTCTAAATTCTAAACTCCGAGTGTTTGACGTGCTGGGGTGCTACAGTTCAATTAGTAGGAAATGTACAATCATCAGAAAACATAATACGATTATTAAAATCAAAATTTAAACTTAACATTTTGCCTCTTATCCACAAACAAAAATCTAGACTTTTCGCTTCATCTCCCTCTTTCAATGTTTGATTATAGTGTCGTTTGAACGGAAATAGTTTATTTTCTTTTAAAATATTTTAAATATGGCTTTTTCCAGAACTTCCAACGGTTCAGCACAATTTCTGAAGGACATCACAGGAGTTTCTCTAATGGATTGAAGAACTAAAACTGTAGCGACATCACTATGACCATAGTCTTCCTTTTTTTTGAAGTCCAAAACCGAATCAGTTCTTTAAAACTCTTTTATTATCATGCAGATTACCATCAGAGTACCTGACATATCTAGACATTTCTCGCTGAATTGTTTCATGACGTGCACATTGGCAAGTATGTCATCAAGTCATTAAAGGTGTGCTTGTGAATATTTAAGACTTTCAAGAAGTAATGCGATAAAATTGAAACATTTAATACTTAAATCTTTTAAAGAAATATTGTTCTTCAGCTTGGCTTAATTTGGAACCTAATTCATATTTGTTCTTCTGCGATAAAATTAGAAAAAAAGCATGCTTATTTAGTATTAAGTAAAATGACATTTTTGTATTTTGTTTGTTCCCTGTATATAAACTAGATTTTTGATAGCGCGTATCTTATTAACTTTTCAAGCAAAAAGTATTAATTACGGTAACGTTTTTCGTGTCTTTCATAATAAAACATGTTTACTCTTATATAACATAACATTATTGCCTTCTTCATGGCGAATTATTCTTTATAAACAAGCAAAAACTTTTATAAAGAATAACTTCTTTCGTAACTTTCACTTTTTGGTCCATTTTTCTCCTAAACCCCATCAACGAACATAATGTTTATTATATTTTTTGCCATAAAAAGTAAGAAACTTAAGGCGAAAATAGTCTTGTTAAAATTCAAAAATAATGGTCATTTAGCATCAATTATATACTCTCCATTATTATTTATTGCCTCTAGTCGACATATTACTTGACTCTATTTGGTTGGACCGTTCACGGAATTCATATCCAGCTTGTACAAATACCTAAATATAGCTGTTGGAACAAATTATTCATGAAATATAGATTTAAACGAAAAAAAGTGTCACAAACACATATAAAATTATCTAATTGACCTGACTAGTGACAAGTAGGGTAATCTAAATTATGTTTTAGTACAAATTGTTAATTTCCTTCTCAGAAAATCTGCCAATTAGAAAATGGTTCAAAATTGCCAAGCTCTCTACAAATGCATTGCACAATATTTTTAAAGTTGTCTAGTTGATAGTTTAAGATGGTGAGACTTAAGCTAACTCTCGTAAACCGATCTGTAATCAGATTGGTCAGAGTGGCGTTACAATCACTGATGTCTCTGGAACGTTTCAATATAAAAAATATCGTATTTTTGCAAACCTTCAAACCGAAGTCTTGCAGGAAGTATTAAACTTAAAGAAGTTCATCTCTTCTTATAAATGCATATTTATGCAACTCTAGATTAGGGTTATATGGCAACTATAACTTTAATATAACTGTATTATACCCAAAAGCCTTCTACTAATGAGTTGTACATTGTACAGGGTGTCCCATTTTCGATGATATTACGGGGTATCTCATTTACGAGTAAAGATAGAGAGTTGCGGTTTTCGCAATACTGTGCTACTTTTTTGTGAAAATAACGATGGTATTAACAAAATTTTCATAGCCCGCTTCGTTTCTGAGATACAGGGCGAAATTGAAAATAATGCATTTTGGGACCCCCCTCGTATCTCCGTTATCCTTTAACATATTGCAAAGTTAAAAAATTGCTCTTATACAGTTTTTGACGTATAATCCAGTGGCGTGATCAGATTTTTGCTGTGAGATGTCAATTTTTAGCTATAAATCAAACTTATGTTTTTTTTTAATGGAACACCCTGTATATTTTTCTTTCGTTTGATTGGAAATGTTATAATCTTTATAAAAATATATAATACATTATATGTATTTTAAATAATAAGCCTAAAATTAATAATTTCACAAAATGTGTCTCGATATGACACTCTTGTATTTTTTTAATGTAACACCCAGTATATTTTTCTTTCGTTTAAATGGAAATTTTATAAGCTTTATAAAAATATATAATACATGATATGTATTTTAAATAATAAGCCTAAAATCCATAATTTTACAAAATGTGTCTCTATACGACACTCTTGATGAGTATAGTATAAGCATTGTCTTTTAAACAACGGTATAAGTACTAGCAGGCAGAGACTATTAAGAACAATGGAATGGTAATTTTGTATTGGCAAGACCTTTCAGTGGCAAAATTTATATTTTCTGTGTAATATTGTATTTTTTACGATGGCTCAAAATGAAAATTAGTAGAACAAGGAACGTTGCCTCCGCCCTTACCGCGATTTTCCTTATGATACGTTTTTGGTAGGGGCCGGATAAACGTTCCATGTTCTCTTTATTCCGGAAAATATTAAATGACCAGGTTGTCTTCTTTCAGAATATCCATAAATTAAAATGATACTTACATAAAAAATAATCCCAAATAAGTCAAAAGGTAAATAAATATTCAAACAAACATATTGAATTGAATAATAGTTGAGAAGCTTCACGGGAGTTTTCATTGCTCTGTATAAAGCAGACTAACATGTCATATTTTTCAAAATATTCATAATTTTCGTTTTCAACCATCGTAAAAAATACAATATTACACAGAAAATATAAATTTTGCCACTGACAGGTCTTGATAATCTCTGCCTACTAATACTTATAACGTTGTTTAAAAGATAATGCTTATACTATACTCATCAAGAGTGTCTTATAGAGATACATTTTGTGAAATTATGAATTTTAGGCTTATTATTTAAAATACATATCATGTATTATATATTTTTGAAAAGCTTATAAAATTTCCATTCAAACGAAAGAAAAACATACAGGGTGTTCCATTTAAAAAAACATAAGTTTGATTTATAGCTAAAAATTGACAGCTCATAGCAAAAATCTGACTCCGCCACTGGGTTCTACGTAAAAAAGTATGTAAGAGCAAGTTTTTAGCTTTGCGATATGTTAAAGGATAACGGAGATACGAGGGGGGTCCCAAAATGCATTTTTTTCAATTTCGCCCTGTATCTCAGAAACGAAGCGGGCTATGAAAATTTTGTTCTTTTCACAAAAAAGTAGCACAGTATTGCGAAAACCGCAACTCTCTATCTTTACTCGTAAGTGAAATACCCCGTACTATCATCGAAATTGGGACACCCTGTACAGTGCGTGAGTTACTTGTTGGCCTCCCCTGTTAGGTTTAGAATCAGACTAAGATATTGAAGTTCAGTAAACATCTGATTAAATAGTATCTTGTATACTAATCTTTGATACTAAAATGAAAACTTCGCTAATGTTTTTAGATATGAATATTAGTATGGTTGTGCCATTGGCCGGTCAGCAAGTGTGACAACACGTTTGACCGAAAGATATTTCCTTATAATCAAAATTGGAATTCAGATTGGTTTGTTATATATTTATGAACAGCAACAAACTTTTATATAAGGAAAAATAAATACTTCTATTTGCAGACTTAAATACAGCTAAAAATATCATTTTGCGCAGTATTTTATGTGCTTTCTTCCAACACTTTTGAGGCCTAATACCTTCTTTCAATGTAAAAGCCGGGAAACTTTTATTTGAGTGCTCCAGTATTAACATGAAGCTCTTTCCCTCTTGACGGATTATCTGCTTTGTGAACACATTTAAATTAAATTTCAGTGCTTGAAATATCTGTTTTCTGCTGACGTTTTATAATACCGTCATTTTGATTCTCATTTTAGTGCTTACGCACGCAATGCGTCACAGTTCACAATTCAGAACTCAATGATTAACTAGCTACAAGTTGCCTCTATCCGCTATTTATATACAATCTAAAATCTATCACGAATACTCCGGACAAAGCGAGGCCTCTCTGTATTATTCTCGACCAGACAACGAGAGAATTCCACAGTTCCTGACTCTTTGCGACAAGGCTAGTTCTATAGGATAGCACAAAAACATTCGGATGCTAGCCGTGACAGTGCATTATACAATGAGCATTTAGTGATGGCTATTAAGACACGAGCACGAGAGTTACGCGCTGTAGGCGGGTGTGATAACGAGTGAGAGGATCTTAATAGCCATTAAATGTGAGTTGTATACACTATTTTTCTCCGACCAGTCATAAAAAATAAAATAAAACATTAATTTTTAAAATTTACTTCGTAAATTGTCTAAACACTGTCCAAATTGAAAAATTCATAATCCTTCGTAAAGATGCAACCGGGGAGACATTGAAAATGATTTAATAAAAACGCAAAAATGTGTTTGGTGTTATAATTCAAATAGTTTTTAAAAGCAGAGTTTAAAAAAGTAAAAATACAAACACCAGTGTTTGTAATATATTTTTCATAATACCTCTCTGAAAACTATCATTTTCGACGTAGAGCAAAGTACGTCTTTTCGGTGCGCCCGCACGGGAAAAATTTTCCAGCTCCCTAATTTTAAGTGCTAAATTTGCAGTTATTTAGTCACAGAATAAGCATAAATTATAATAAATTCGGTTAAAATAATTATACAGTGCCCCAGTCTGCAAGATTAATCTAGTATGCAATCTATCGCCCTCTGAGCGATAGAGCCTACCAAACCTTTCTTATAACACTAGCTACCATTTTTTATTTAATACAGGTCGATCACCCCAATTCAGAAATAATTGTGATGGACGATTTCATTGCTCGTTACATCAACTGGCTCAAACATCAGAACAAGACCAACAACGAAGGTAGAGAAGCTGAAGCATTTGACAACAGCTGCGGACTTTCTCAACTTGTAGACGAACCAACTTGGATCTCAAAGAGGGGTGAATTTGCCACCCTTCTCAATCTTGCTCTAACCACAAATCCTGACCAGTACACAATTACAGTTGGTCCGCCATTAGGTACTTCCGCCCGCAAACTTATTACAACGGTTTGTGAACTGTCAATCCTACAGAAGGATCCACCATTGCCTCGTAAAAACTGACATTACAATTATGCAAATTGGGAGGATCTAAGATAGTTCTTCCTGGACTTTCCTTGGCTTGACGTCTGATTTGGTCTGTCGCGAGAAGATTACGCAAGTAATCACCTCAGGAATGGAAGCATACGTTCCAAATTCCATAAAGTTACCGTCAAAAGGAAAGCTCTGGTTCAACAGAAGATACGAAAGAGCTGTAGGTAGGAAATAACGAGCCTACAAGTACTGGACGCAAAATCAGACCGCTGAAAGTCGCTGTTATTTTACCTAAGCGAGAAACAAATGCAAACGTGTGATTGACCAAACTAAGAACGAACACAGCTAAAGAAGCAGGAATGGGCTTTTACAAGGCCTTAGTGGTTCCAGAAAATTTTGGTCGGTAGCAGAGGCAGTATGTAATAGGTACAAAACGTCTCTTCCACCTTTGACAGACGAACGCGGCGTCACGGCGACTATAGCTAGGGAAAAAGCAAACATGCTCGCCGAAATGTTTTCATCGCACTGTACCTTAAACGCCCCCCTTGGCAAGGCTCTGCCCACCATATCCAACTATGACAGAAGTTAAGTTTCACCACCGTGATATTCGTAAAATCCTCAAAAGGCTAGATACTCAGAAAGCATCAGGACCGGATGGAATACCTATCATCGTGTTATGGAACTGCACTAACGAACTAACACCCATCCTTTCCAGACTTTTTGCTCTAACTTACCGACAAAAAGATTTACCCATCTTCTTAAAAAGTCGCTCGAGTACAACCTGTTCCAAAAAAAGCAAGAAAACGACGCCCTTAAACTATCGCCCAATTGCCTTGCTTCCTAAAATCTCCAAAGTCATGGAACGTACACAATCCAATCAGCAACTGCTCAAGTACCTCTAGACCAATAGAATAATTAGCGATAACAATATGGCTTCCGCATACAGAGATCGACACGAGATATATTGGCCTATGTCACTCATATATGGTGTAGGGCAATTATTGAGAACTACGGAGAATCTCGAGCGAATGCGTTGGATATTTCGAAGGCATTTGACAGAGTTTGGCATGACGTATTGCTCAATAAACTGCCGTTCTTCGGACTGCCACTATCTCTCTGCAGGTGGCTTGTCATTTTTCTTAAGAACCGATCTCTGCACGTAGCAGTTGATAGACACATCTCAGCCACATTCAACATTAATGCGGGATGCCTCAGGGCGCAACCAACTCCATCTATATTAATAATCTGCTGACCGAAACCAATAATCCTGTTTGCAGTATTGCAGAGGATAGTACCCTTGTCTCCCAATTTAGATCAGAATACCCTTTACCAGCCACTAAGAGTTATCACCGCAGATAGGAACAGGTTACAACATTTAATAAAGATCTCGAGAAAGTTAGAACCTGGGGTGACAGGAATTTGGTCCAGTTCAATGCATCAAACCAACCACCCACATTTGCCAAGAAAACTAATACGGCGGGCCCTGATATCATTAAGGCAGGATCGACCATTCCTTCATCCTCGCAAATCAGATTACTGGGTGTCTCGGTCAACATTAATATGTCCTGGCATGACCACGTTGTTAACATCGCTAAATTAACCTCGCAGAATCTTGGTTCGGTATTTCGCATCAAGAAAACTGTACACACCGCAGCATCTGCCCTTGTTCTACAAAGCGCAAATAAGACCGTGCTTAGAATATTGCTCACACATCTGGGGTGCCGCACCTAAGTACTACCTAAAGCTGCTGGATTCTACTCAGAAGGGAGCTCTGCGTCTCCTCGGCGACCCGGAGTTAACCCGGGATCTGGATAACAGCACATACATGTGGCCGAGATATCCCTGTTTTACAGATATTTCCACGGCAGATGTTCCCAGGATTTGCGCCGCATCATCCCTCCCCCAATAACGCCTGTCAGACAGTCGCAACAGACGGCAAGAGCGCACTCATTCGTTGTATAACTGGAAACACCTAGAATGTCGCTTTACAACGACTCCTTTGTCTGGCGCACTGCATCACTGTGGAACTCTCGCCCAGGACATCTGTTTCCCCCTAATTACAACCTACAACTATTCAAGAACTGTGTCAGTCAACTTTTTCGCACATACTCCGCTCCATAACAGGATATGGCAATATAGTTTACTGCATAATATACTATGTGTAACTCATAGCTTCCCATTGCACATATGAGCCTTAATCGAGTCGTTCCTTGAAGAACGCAGTTTCTCCATACGGTAACGTGTCTACCGAGAGGCGCACCAAATATTGAACAGTGAGGAATATTACCTTCTCAGTTTATTAGCTTCCGTCTTACACCCACCCCCTCCCCCACTTTTTTCGCTTTGTACGCCGACATATTCATAATCGACGATGGCACAAGTAGCGAAAAAATCTCCAAAGCCAAAATTGATAAACTAATACCATATTATTATTATACTAACTGAAAAATCAGTTTAAATGCAGAGAAAATATAATTAGGTAGCTTTACTTGGAAGTAAGCCAACACGGAGGTCACACCTCTAGTAATCGATAATGTCGCCCCAATGCGGGACAACCGTGTAAAGTACCTACGGGTATTTTTTTACTTAAAAACTGACCTGTTCAAAGCATATTGCAGTGCAAACTAAGAGGAATATTTAAAAAATACCCTATAAAGATTACTCTGCTATATAAAAAACCTATTATAAATGAATCCCATGGCAGCGATAACATCAGTGGACAAAAAATAAACAGTTGAAAAAATTAAATAAAATTACTTAATCTGTGAAGTGAAAATCTGATCAATGAAGATCTACAGGGGAAATTGAAGTTAACTCAATTCGGTAACTTGCATATGAACTAAAACCTAATGTAGTTGTTAGGTAAGACGGTCTGGTGTCATATGGCTCTCATCAAAAAGTAAGTCACACAATCCCTATTGTGTAACCCAAGCTAAGATCATATACGGTAATAACGTTAAGCATCGCTAATAAATACGGTTAAAGGTAATTATCATTAAAAATCATTTAACGGTAAGTTCGATACGTACAAGATAAGTAATTATGTGATCCACCGTAAGGACATATCATTTAGGTAAATGTACGTAATACCATAGAGTAAATCAGATAATTACAATTGTATTAGCAAGACATTTGCTAATCAAGATAATATCGTATACGGTAGTGAAGATAGTCGCCATCAGATAACGATAAGGACAGGTTATTAGACCCGATAAAAGATAACCTACGATTAAGGATCATTTAACTGTAGTTTTGAAAGAGATAAGGTAAGGCATTAGAGATAATATGAGCAATTATAGGGCCTACTTGTATGTCATACTCATGTGACACGGAACCACTGCTAGTGATTGGCGGCTATTCTCTAACTCATACAGCTACTTGGCTGGCACCAATTGCAGCTTTACTGCACGTCACGCTGTGTGAGTCGGCATCACTTCATCAAAGGTATCTCAAATTGGCAGGAATACACCTGGAGAAATTCTCTAGGCCAACCAAAGACCTGGTGGGGAAAGGACCCTAGTTAAATTATAAATCATTGTTTAATATAAAAACACAAATATATAACGTAACTTTTTGAAAATGGTAGCCTCACGTTCCATAAAATACATTTACGGAAGCAAAACAATTGGGTAATAGTTTGAGGGCGTGGTTTTCTTGCCTTTTTTGGAACAGGTTGCACTCGAGCGACTTTCCAAGAAGGTGGGTAAATCCCTTTTCCGTAAGATAGAGATAAAAGCCTGGAAAAAACGGGTGTTAGTTCGTTGGCGCAGTTCTTTAACACTATGGCAGGTATTCCGTCCGGTCCTGATGCCTTTTGCATATCTAGTTCTTTAAGGTAGTGTTGATGTTCGGTATGATGGAGAGAGCTTTCCCTTGAAGGACGTCTAAGGTAGAGTGCGATGAAAACATTTTGGCGAGCATGTTTGCTTTTTCTTTGACTATAGTCGCTGTGATGCCACGTTCGTCTGTCAAAGGTGTGAAGACGTTTTTGTAAAGTTATTTCTTACTGCCTTTGCTACCGACCAGAAAGTCCTGGATGATCTTATCAGTTTACCGTATCCCATGCATTTCTAATTTTGCTCGTGATTCACACTTGAAAAGCCTTAGAAAGGTCTAAGCAAATATGGTTTAATGTGGTTACGCCTGATAGCTCGCTCTTATTGTTGAATATGAATCAGGAAGAAAACAATATTTAACGTATTAAAATATTAATAAGTATTACTAAATTAAATTATGCTTATAATTAATTTGAAACGGAGCAACAGTAAATTGCTCATTTTTCACCCTTTGTGAATTTATTACGACTTTTCTACATCTATAGCAATCGCCTGCCAATTAATATATATCTTAAGGTGAAAATGTCTTTGAACGTAAATCATGTAACATTTATGTGGCGATTCATACTTTTTGACCCTAAGGTTCTCCAGCTGGATTAAATTCATTTAGATATGTGCACTGAGCAATGCAGGCATGAATATTTTTGCAAGACATATTTAGATATTAAGAGCAGCAGCATTCATTTCAACACACCTGTATTAATTTCAGTCTAAATATCTCTGATATACCTAAGAATAATGAATACGATAAATGCATATCAAAACATTAGTTAAATGGTAATAAACTACCTACCATCCATTTAATCTCAACTTGAGTTCAGCGAATCAATGTTAATTTTTTGAAGATTTGACTTGTTTTGGTCGAACAGTACCAGGTGTTCCACTAAGAGAGGTAGTCGGCTGTATATCAGTAACTAATAATAGTACAGCTATGAGGATTTTTTTCTAAGGAAAGTAGTCAAGGGAAATTGCTTGCAATTATTTTCAATTTCATGGGATGGCCGCTAGGGAGCGTAATTGTAACGTCAAAACATAAAAATATACCTTTTTCAAAAGAATACCGAGTAAATATACTTCGTAAGTATTACTATTTTAATCTTGTTTTCTGAACAAAAAGCTTTTGATGTAATTTTTGTTGGTTTTGAAATAAAGTGGGGGAAGATTAAACTTTAATTTGGAGAAATGCACATAACTCCGGTTGGGATTAATCGAATCTAGTGAGCTTGGACTTGTTTAAAAGAGCTCTTTAAGCATTATTTTTGCCTTATAAACTATGGCAGTAAACGTTCTTCAAACCCCGCTAGAGCCCGCTAAGGTAAAACTGACATATTTAACGAAGTTTTTCGAAAATTTTAAATACAACCCTATATATATCTTTTTATATATTTAGATAGAGAATAAAACCTACAAATTTGGCGCAAACTGGAATTGGATATCTCTTTTCAAACCGAACATACTACCAAAAACGTAAATAAAACATAGAAACGTAACACATTTAACGATACAGTATTTTCTATTGGATCGATTTTTAAGATATAAATCAAATTTATTAAAATATGTAAAACCTAATGCCCAACTGCATGATTTTTACCTATTTTAAATAATTATTTAACGATATTAGAAAAGATTGCATAATTATCACAACAGTTCATGTCAGCGGGTAGATTTGCATACCAAGTAAGCTTTGTAAACAAAAATTGTGAAAATGTCAAAATATCAACATTTTTCACGTCAGAATACTATTTTGCCGTATTTGCGATGTTAGTGTATTGTGTTTTTAAAAATGCCTTTGTTGCTTCACGAATTGGTTGAAGACAGTGCGAACTGAAATATCCTCGAAGACGTATCCTCCGCCTCTTACACTGCAGACGGCGACGTACCTCAAGAACTGAGGGAAATATCATCCACATTTTACTGTATGTTAGTAGAGTTCAATCTTCAGCTAAGCGTTCGGGTAATTTCGAGAGATTTAGGTGTTAGTCAAACTACAGTGTTTCGAATATTTAAAGAACAACACAGGTGTAATTATTATATTATTATTAGATCCTAATAGTGCTAAGTAATCTTTGATTTAGGTTTCATCCATATCATATTGTGGATGCAGGAGGTGCAGTACCAACGACAGATAGAACGTGATACTTGACGCGATGTTTTAGGCACTGAAATTATTATAGGTCCTTTTATTTCTAATAAGTCTCTTAGAGGACAAACATATTTAAATTTTCTGGAGCATCACTTATCACTTTACCAAAAAGTCAGTGACTCTTTGGCGAACGCCGCTATGTCCTAGGCAGTCAAACTGCAATCTGCAGTTGACGCCAGTGTTGCAGAAAAGCCGCTGGACGACCGGTTCACTGATTTAAGTTGCCCATTTTGCAGGAATCATTCAGGCTAAATCCGACTGATGACGCCTAACAGGGTAGAAACCGGTCTCGGGGGTGCCTGAATGATTCTTGCAAGATGTGGCGATGGAATCGGTGAACCTGAACAACTGTTGTTACACTTGGAGTTCTTCTCACGATTTCTACCACTTTACTAGATAATAGTGTTTTTTAAATTGAGTTGCACCCTGTCTTTTTTAAGTTATAGTCCAGTTAAAAACAATTTGTAAATGCCTAAGTTTGTGTGTGTATTGTAGTCACTCTTGTTTCTGTAAAACAAAACATTTTAACTTTTTAAACATTCTCCTTTTTATATATTTATATAATTTTAATAAGCATACATTTATATATATTGACAACATTTTTACAAAAAATGAGTTATCAACTTTAATTTTTTTTATTGGTTCGTATTATTAATTTATTAAATTTATTGTCCTTTAAACTAATACCAACCCTTAATTTTAAATAATTTATTATTATATTAAAAAACAATTTTCTCTGATTATTGTAGCCCTGAAGATGGTACTGTGCAGTACCGAAACGTGGGCTCATTGATTTAAATTTTTCAATAAACTTTGTCCAAGAAAGCTGATTTAGTATGCTTTCAAGTTAAATCTTAGTGGACGTGATTCTATAAAGTAAAAACCCACTGTTCGTTAGAGCTGCGGCACTAGATGAACCACTAAAACGCCACGTCAAATGCTTGCAGTCGCTGCATGCAACCATTGCATGCGTCCGACGCACAAGCGGAACCATACCTTTATTCCGACTAGTGATGGGCATAACCGAATTATTTTGATAACCGAATTATTTGTATTCAAATAATATTAATAACCGAATGATTATTTGAATAATCATTCGAATAAATTCAGGTTAGCGATCGCAGCCGGTTAGGAAGGAGGCTCAGCGTCATCGGCATCTTATTCGTAACTCGTAACTGCTGTAATTGTCTTATTAAGCATGGCTTAATAAATAAGTAAATAACAATAGAATAGGAGTAAATATTTGATAAACAGCATTTTACGTTTTTCAATCAAAATTACTTAAACTCCAAAATGTGATTACATGTAATGAACATAATTATTAAAAATCTACTTTGCAAAAAAGTATTTCTCTCTGGCGATGTATTTATAGTACTATAATAATATTAATAATTAATAGTACATATTATATTCTTATAGTTATATTACGACTTATGTATGCTCCTACATTCTAAATTCCAATATATAGGTAACCTTAAAATTAAACAAATATTAGGTGATAATTGGTGTTATGTATTTGAAAGCAGGCCGTATTCATTACGAAGAAGTGTATGAAAGAACTAAGAAATATGTGGGGTTGCTTGTTGATCGCAACAAAAAATATCGGCCGGTCAGATCAAAAGCGACCGCCTTGTATCTTGATTCTCTAAAGATGTCAACAAATTGCTGTATTTGCACTTTTTAGGCGTTCAGGTGCCGAAAATTGGATTTTTATGTTAGGTACGCAATAAAAGTAAATTATGAAATCTTAACTTAATATTCGCTAGTTTTCAACCCCCCAAGTTCGGCTTCCACATTCCACAATTTTACATCCTACCGGTACATTTGAAATTTTAAAACTCATCTTTTATTCGAGTTAAAACATCGAAACTTGCTTCATAACTCATAACTAAATTAAAACCGCTCATTGCTCGTTGATCATTCGACGGATCGACGCGACGCGACAGCGAGGTTTGTTCCTTTGTGTTCGTATTTGAATTTGTACGTATCTGGTTCAGGTTATTTTTCATTCGAATACTTGTGGAATGAAAACCGAATAATACAGGTTATTTTAATAACCGGATAACAGGTTATTTTTCATTCGAATAAGCCCATCACTAATTCCGACTAAAGATATGGTTCCGCTTGTGCGTCGGACGTATGCAGTGGCTGCATGCGGCGACTGCATGCATTTGACGTCTCGTTCTAATGATACAACTAATGCAGCAGCTGTAACAAACAGTGTATTTTTAACTGCCAGGGAGTACATACTTGCGCTTCAGATTTTGGAGGCAGGACAAGATGAAATAATTTTAAGATACATACAAAACAAAGGAAAAGAACGGTGTACATTAAATGTACAAATGCAGAAGTGACGAAGGCACCTATCTTTTACACTAATGCTTTTGTAATCTGCATGAGGTACATCATATAGTGATTTATAGCGAGATACTATTTCAATTAGCGTAATTTCTTGATCCCGGTCCCTTGTAAATTTTTCACCGCTCATTTTGACGATAAAAATTGGAAATAAATATAAGGAACAGGTGAATACTGTACGACGTTGCTGCATTGACTGGTACACCAAGCAGTCGAATAATTCGCCGCTATTGCGAAGCAGCAGTTCGCAGCACTAGATAAACCACTTGTTCGTAATCCCGCTACATGCGTCCGACGTACAAGTGGAACTATACCTTAACTGCGAGTAACAAAACCGTATGATCCTATTGGTCAGATTTACCAGCTATGAAATACAACGGTTCGTCCTTCTCTGGCATTGGTCATATTGTAAATAATATTAAAAAATGCCAGCTGTTAATTGTTACTAATACAATGTTTTATTAACATTTGCTAAAAACGGTGTTGTACCATAAACAACGGATCTCCCAATTCTGATTCTGATCTGACCGCATGAAGAAAATTGGCAAGGAGAGCAGGATCTTACAAAAATGGCCGAAAGGTACGGTTTGGGTAAAGCGTTTAATCGAAGCGTTTAAACGCTTCCACTAAACGCGTCATTTGCTCTTATGCGTTTAACAACACGCGGTCTACCTACATCGACAAGTCGCTTCAAATCGCGCATAGACGACGCGTTTATATATCGAATTGGTTCGAAGGCAATTAAATCGCGCGCGTGTTTAGTTAATCTAAAATATTCTTGAAATTTCGAGTCATTTATTAAGTGTCTTGTTATTTAAGTTGCAAAACATTCTTCTTCTCTTCTCTTCACAAACATAGTATTTGTTGGGTTAGTTTGGGTTAGTTCATATATATATATATATATATATGTATGTATATATAATATATGCTTGTTTTACGGGAGTATCAGGTAGTTCTGATGATGCTTCCGATAACAATTATTAGATTAAAGGTCATTCTTATAGGTTAAACAGTTTTGGTTCTTTTTGTATACGTTCTTTAATAAAAAAAAAACTTATAGAAACTTTCTTATTGCCTTTTCTTTTAAAAATAAAACGATTTTTAAATGGGGGTATGGCAACACCCCACGTGGGTCATTTTGTTTTAAAAATCCACGTGTGCACTCCAGGGTTAAAAAAGCGCACTGAGTTGTCGCTACAACATGGACCATATCTAGTGACTAATCGACACGATTAAATCGATTCGCTTAGACGCTTCGATTAAACGCTATATCGAATCCGTACCTTTAGCTTCTATAAAAGCATCCTACAAAATAATATGCTATGGACTGACATTATTTAATAAGTTAGCACTGAACAAGGAAAAGTGGCGGAAAATCTTCTAAACAATTTTAAAGAAGGCCATGCTCAATTTGACCTTAGAATATTGCAGATCATTTTTACAAAATGCTGTTAAATAACTATATTCTTAACAGTTATTTTATTATATATTTATTTCTAAACCTAAAGCTATCAAGTCGTCTTGGATAACCAACCTATATTATGTATCATTTTTTCCAAGTATACATAAAATAAATTTAAAATTTTCAACTTTTACTGTTACTGTTAAACAAGTAGTTTCTGCCTTAGATCGAGATATTATATGATTACTTCTAGCTTATAAACACGTGGAATTTTATTGGAAAAGTCAGAAACCTGGGAAAGTCAGGGAATTAGGTACTGCAAAATTGCTGATAACCTTGTTAATATAAGTTTTGCATGTAAATAACTATTACGTTACGGTAGAAAATGAAACAAGTTTTAATACATCACGTAAAGGATCAGTCTCATGCGTAACTTTTTTCATTTAAGAAGTTTTCCTGCTAGGTCGTTTATTTCAATTCGATTGATTCGAATTATCCCGAGAGTCGTATCGAGGATCAGGCAAAAAATATTTTTCCATAATAGTCTCTTATCGGAAGCCTTTATTGCTCAATAAACGTTTTATTGATGGTTAATATTTGGAATATAATTTTTATTCCGTTTAACTGATTTATATGTGGGTGGAGTAACCCCGCAAGTAATTCTAATATTAATAATATTTCTTGAAAGAGACGACAAGACAAGTAAAAATATAAATAATATATCTTGAGGCAAAAAAGGATTGATATTTTTAATTTTTTATGTCCCCTCGAATTTACTACGAATTAGTAATGAGAGTATATGGAGCAGGGGGGATTTGATCACCATATAAAAATGGTATTATGTATTTGATTTTGCAATTGGTCGCATTAGGTTTTTAGTGTCGTGTCAGGGGAAGATTGTTTTTAGGCTCCAGTTAAAAAAGTGTGTTTCTTATTTTCCGATATCTTGTTTATGCTATATGTTTGTTGAATTTATTTCAAATAATTTTGCGACACTATTTTAATAAAAAGAAATATTGAAAAACCTTATACCTACAAAAACAAATCAACGTTTTATTTACAATACATCCACCAGACGGTACATAAATGAACTACACATATGTTTAAAAAGATGGGAGATTCTAAAGCAGTGTTAAAATAACCAGGCATTGTTTTTTCTTATAAAAGCTGTTTAAAGGTAACAAAAGTATTATATGAAGATCGCAAACACGATCAAAATTGAGCTTGAACGGAAATTTGTGGGAACATCGAAATTATTTACATTTCGAATTGTCGATGAAAAAGCTTTAAATAAACAAACAATTGATTAGTTTAGCTCTCTGTTACTTTTTTTACTTCTGGGCCCTTTTTGTAGAAAATAAATAAAGCAAGCCAAAACTAAGCAAAATTAACAACTAATGTGGTTTAGGATGGGGCTAAACGAATACCATCATTTTGGAGTTGAGAAAGATTAGAGCTGTAGACTTTGACGGTACTTCTTTGGTTTTTGTGTCGCCTGAAAAAGGCAAAATGTGTTATTAATATACATTCTGTAAACAATTACAATAGGAAAAGTAGGGGAGGGGGGGGGGGTAAAACTTGCTATTGTAAAGGTCGGTCATAGAACCTTTTCTTTGTCAAATCGACTATATGGCATGTATTTAGTGATAGGGGATAAGGAGCGCATTATTTCAGAAAGCTTACCACCACATCCAATTCGTAATATACATTCTTTTTGTGACTGTTAGTAGTAGTTGTTATTGAAGTCAGTATGCAACAAAAGTCATTTAAAAGTTTCTATGAAAATCGAATGTTACTAACTACACAGTCTTACTCGACTACATTTGAAGCCACGGAACCCCGTAAATATTGTTTTAGCCCCTCTTACTGTCAGTTTGCACCTTCTACAAGTTATTTAGGGCTTCGATATTCCGAACAGCTTAGTCCGGAGGGAATAATGCAGGCGTGTTGTCGAATGTGTTTCCCATAATTTATTACAAATTCATCGCCGCAGACTGTAAATAATATTCTCTGGCTAGACTCAAAGGAAAACATATCCATACTCAAATTCTTATAGTT
>JAEQML010054657.1:0-37647 GCA_016904865.1 Pissodes strobi | reverse complement strand
AATGACGTACCGAGTGACATTGAGGAAGCGGCTCAATCTGCGTTATCTACAATTATTCCTAAGAAGTCGAGGAGCAAGTATGATTTGGCCTATGCCAAATTTAGTTTCTGGTGTGAACACAAAAGGATTACCCATTTGAACGAAAAAATTTTGCTACCGTATTTTCAAGAAAAAAAGGAAATGAAGAATTCAATCTTGTGGAGCTTATATTCGATGTTAAGAACCGAATTGTGTCTAAAAAGATATATTGACATTAAGAAATATACAAATTTACTGGCGTTTTTAAAACGTCATTCTGAAGGTTACCAGCCTAAAAAATCGCAAATTTTAAGTAAAGAAAACATTTCCGATTTTATGAGAGAAGCTGCCGATGAGCAACGTTTAATGACCAAGGTAGCATTAATCATTGGAGTTGCTGGAGCTTGCCGAAAAGGTGAATTAATTTTTCTTCGCGTAGAAAATGTAGTATTTCAGGAGCAGTTTGCTAAAGTGACAGTTCCCAACATCGAAATGGTAAAGAAATACGTTCTGCTAAGGCCGTCAAATGTTAAGCATGACAGATTTTTTGTCAAATATTCAAATGGGAAATGTGGAGTGCAACCTGTAGGTATTAATACATTTGGAAATATGCCGAAAATAATTGCCCAGTTTTTAAAGTTGTCAAATCCTTGTTTGTATATCATGCAAATTTTAATCCAAAAGGAATCATGAAGAGCGTAACAGAGCGCTTTCGGCCGTAGCCATCATCCGTGTTACCTGAAAGTAAGTAAAAGAACTCCTTGTCAGTGGAGAGTCAAAGAATGTTGTTGAATTGAGACAATGGTTATTTTTGGTAAAAAAATTTGTATGAGATGAATACTGTTGCGCTCAGTTATAAATTTGTTGGGATTAAAAATTTTCTTATTACAAAAGGGGGATTAACTAAAGTAATTAACTAAGAATGAAGGTTTTTGTGTCATTTTTATACGTGAAAAAGAAAATGGTGGACCTCTTTTACTTACTTGTCAGTAGACAAAGGACATATCCATGGATCAAACACAACAAAAATCGACAATGGTCACAATTAAATATCACACATTGTGCGTCACATTATGGAAAATGGTTCACATAATTTAGATTAAAATAAAAATTTAAATATATCAAATTAACAACAAAAGCATGGTGCAAAGACCCGTGCTTTTGGATGACACATTGAATGTGTCGACTGTCACTATTGACAGTCTTGACAAGCAGACTGATATATGCCGAAAAACAGCGGTAACTCGACGGATAGAATAGAAAAGAAAGGAGATGACAATAACTTAAGTTAACTCAACTCCTAGAGGACTAACTTAAGAAAGGATGAATTTAGCCTAAGCTAAATCAACTTGAAAGATAGAGAAAGAGGAAGACAGATGAAAGATAAAAATAAAATAAAATTAAATTAAATTAAATTACATTGCTGTAGTAGAAAATAGGAGAAGTTATTTGAAATAGAAAATGCTTGATCAAGCGGCCCTCCCAACCTCCAAGTGTATGGGCAAAAGTGTGTAATGGAATGTAAGATCTGTTGAGATTGACCTCAGTGTTGAGGCAATGGTTGTTTGTACGCAGCTCGCTGCGGATCTCGATGTCCTCCATGAAATCCAGCCTATTGAAGTTTTTTGATGAAATGTTATGCAAAATTTTTGAATCGGAATGAGGACTGAAGTTGTGGTTATGATTGCGCAAATGCTCTCCGAAAGCAGAATTGTTTCTGCTTAAATGTTCGTTGATACGGACTTTCAATGGTCTACATGTCCTACCTATGTAGGTGCACTCGCAAGAGTTGCACGACAACTTGTAAATACCACTTTTTGAGAGGATATCTATTTTATCTTTAGTGTTATTTAAAATGGTTTGTAATTGATTTCTGTTTTTGAAGGAGAGTTGAGAATTACTGACAAATTGGTGAATTGTGGAGTAAACTTAGTGATATCCTTAATCAAATTATATGTAAATTGAGCTAGGAAATAAACTGGTGTGTTAGTAAAACTTACTACAGGTCTAATTGGTGTATCTATTTTATGGATCTTAGGGAGGCCATACAACCTAGTTATTGTTGGATTGCTAGAAATTAGATTTTTCTTAGCATTATTTTCTTCGAAAAACGGTTTGAAATGCTTGATGAGCCTGGTGACTTTCCTTATAAAACTATTAAAAGGGTTGTTAGGTAATTGAGAGAATTTATTATCGACTAAGAATGTCTCAACTTCAGAAATATAGTCTGTCTTTTTGAGAATAACTAAACAATTGCCTTTATCTGCCTTAGAAACAATGAGATCTTCATTTTTAACTTTTAATTTGAGCTTTTTCAAAGTTCTAAAATAGAAATTAGAAGAACGAGTGTTAAATTTTGATGGTAGAATCATTGGAGATTTGCTCAACCAAAACATCAAGCTCAACTGCGAACTGCAAAACATCACCCTCGGACAGTGAAGGTCTCAAACAATGTTTAAGCCCCAAGTTTAAAAGTTCAAGCTCATCTGTGTCAAAAACTGTGTCGGTCAAATTCTTGATTCTCTCATGAAATTTAAAATTTGAGAATTTCTTAGAGGCGGAATTGAATCTCTGCAAGTTAGAATTGATTTTTTGTTTAATGAGAGCATCAAGCTTGGACCTCACTCTTGTAAACTTAAGATTTTTAGCATCCGAAAGTTCATCAAAGATGTTATTAGAAAATTCAGAGAAGTGATCGAGACCAAATTGGTCGACAAAGTTGTCACAATTTTTCTTTAGTTGGCAGCTGATCAAATCTGATCTAGCATAGTGCTTACAAATTTCAGATTTTATGAGTTTAAGTTGAAGATCTTGTTTAAATTTAAGAGGAACGTTTTTGGAAATCTTGACTGTCGCAAACTTTGGTGTGACCACTTCCTTAATGCAATTATTCAGAAACCATATGTCGACCTGAGCGGTAGCCCTCCTCAAGGAAAGTCTTCTGTATCTTTCAGCCAAGTCTGCCATACTGCAGTTGAAATTAAATTAAGGGTAAAGGCTGTGTGCATGTATGAAACATAGCAATGAAACACTTTGTATATCATGCAAATTTTAATCCAAAAGGAATCATGAAGAGCGTACAGAGCGCTTTCGGCGATGGCTACGGTCGAAAGCGCTCTGTTACGCTCTTCATGATTCCTTTTGGATTAAAATTTGCATGATATACAAAGTGTTTCATTGCTATGTTTCGTACAAGCACACAGCCTTTACCCTTCATTTAAATCCTTGTTTGTATACCGGTCACTGTTTTCGACGGTCATCGACTACTCTCCTCACGGATTCTGGAGCCGATTTGTTGAGAATCAACCAGCATGGGAGATGGTGCAGTATGTAGCAGACTCACCCAATACTATAATGATATTAGTTATTAGTATTAGGCATAGCAATTAAGGTCACGCTGAAGTAGCAATTATAAGCGGGCCAGGTGAATGTACGATTTAAATTTATACCTTGGAAGAAGAATAAACGTAACCATGAACTGAAGTAGTTGTTTCTATGAGGTACGTAATCAGGAGGGGGCGAATCAAAAAGTATTACATGGCGACCCTGCCAGCCCTCTGAAGTACCCAAATACGATATTCGGCGATGAACGATGGGAAAAGCCAACTCGAAAGAAGAAATTGTTATTAACCAAGCATCTAACGGAGACGCAAGATACCAGATTAATAAGGCAATTTTGCGCCGATCCACTGACGGCTTGAATCAAAACCAGGAAGCCGAAGTTTAAATTTTAGCGTTTTCTTTTAGGTTATATATACAAGAAAAGCAAAAATATATAAATAGAATCTCCAATTAAATAATGGACACATAATAGTGGAACAGGAAATATAATAGTCACCAAGGGAAAAAAATTAGAAGATTAGATGATTATAAGTTTTACATGTAAGTTAAGAATATTAGTAAGTCGAAATATGGTGATCAGAAAGTAAGGGCTCGTTATAAACCACATTTGATAGCATATCTTACTTTTGTTAATTAATCAATTACGTAACGGTTCTTATGGGAGATAGACTTCACGAAATTCTAGGCTCGTTAAATAATATTAAAACCAATTTATTAAAATCAAGTTATGAAAGGCGACAATCGTCTTATTTACAAAGAAAAGTTGACGAAGCAAAAGGGGAAGTTTCTGTTATAAATAAAGAAATTAACGACTCAGAATTAGATGAGAGTGACATTTTATTAGTTAAAAATATTGTCGGAAAAATTAAAACGGTATATCAAGAAATTATAAATTTTAGTAGTCAAAGTACCGAGCAAAATATTAGTAATTCTGGTGCAACCATGGCTTCTTTTGACCTAAAAGTGGCATCTAACATTTTACCTGTGTTAAACGATTCCGAAGAAAATATCAAAAATTTAATCGAAGCGGCCGAATTTTATAATTCGACGCTTAAAAATGATGATAAACAACTTTCAATAAATTTTATTTTGAAACCTCGGTTCTCAAGCAACGCAAAACTAAGAATAAAAACTACCTATACTTCTCTTGAGGTCCTTATTACGGATATAAAAGCTTATCTTTTAACTCGAAAATCACCGACCGCCCTTCAGGCAAAATTATTCACTATAAAACAAAACAATAAATCTATTGAGCAATTTGGTAAAGATCTAGAGAGGATCTTTTGGTTGATCTAACGATGGCGCGCAGGCAACCGACGACCCTGATATTTATAATATGTTAAGGCCTATTAATGAAAAATCAACTATTAAAAGGTTCGCAAATGGTCTTAGGAATCAAAGACTCGGTATCATCATCTCATCAAGAAATTTCGGATTTTTAAAAGATGCTATAAGAGAGGCACAAGATGAGGAAAATTCATTCATAAACGATGCAAACCAAATTTTTAATGTAAATCATAGGGGTAGAGGAAACTTTAATCAACATTTTTATAGGGGTTTTAATAGAGCCGGGCTTTCTTCAAGGCATTTTAATAATGGCAACTTTAATAACAATAACCACGTTAATTTAAACAATAATAACCAGCGGTATTCATGGTTTTCATAGCAATTATAATCGCGGTGCCAGGAATTCTCGTAGTCAGCGATTTAAAGGAAATCGAGGACGGTGATTCACGCCTCGAGGGGCTAGGGGATTTCGCCGACAAAATAATATTTATTTTGCTGAATACGAGTTAAATGTAGGTGAATGCAGCAATACGCATAGTGGCGAAACGTTTTTTCGTCCCTAAAAATGAGAGAATAAGCGAAAATATTTTTACATACTCAGATAGTTGCTTTAATTCAGTTTCTTTTTATATAAATAAGAAAAAAGTAGATTTTCTGGTGGACACAGGAGCGTCCTTGTGTGCACTTCAAATAAAATATTTAGACCCAACCTTTATATAAGGAAAATTTAGAAATTAATGGTATAGGCGGTAAATTAGTTTCCATAGGTTATAGTTTTTTAAATCTTTGCATCGGAAATATAAAGTTTAGAGTTAAATGTTATATATTTGAATCTCTACCATGCCATACTAATGGGATAATTGGGGAAAACTTTTTAAAGTTATACAAAGCCAATTTGAATTATGAAGAAAATACATTAACTCTTTTAAGCGAAGATAAAAAAGTAATTTTAAACTTAAGTAGTAGGGATAACCATGTTTCGATAATTCCTCCTAGATGTGAGATTATTCAGTACGTTAAAACAGGACTAACAGAGGACTGTGTTATTTTACCGAACGAGATATGTCCGGGTGTGTTTGTAGCAGGGGTAATAGCGCAACCAAAAAATGGAGAAGTACCAGTCAAAATTTTGAACACGCGCGAGAGTGAACTACATTTAAAAAATTGTTTGCCTAAAGCCCAAAGGTTGAGTGACTATACTTGCTGTCAGTTTAGTACTCAAAATATTTCGGTTAATAGAGTAAAGAAATTGTTTGATATGTTAAATTGAAATTATTTAAATGAAGAGGAAAACATTTCTATAGAAGGGCTTACTGCTAAGTTTGCGGACATATTTCATATGCCGGGGGATAAGTTTTCAGTTACAAATATTTATAAACAGTCAATCCAAGTTAAAGCAAATACGCAACCAGTATACGTGAAACCTTACAGGCTAGCGCAAACACAAGAGGAAATAAATAACAAAGTCTCGCGAATGCTCGAGGATGATATTACTGAAAGTGCTCAAAGCGAGTGGTCTTCTCCAGTCTTGCTAGTGCCCAAAAAGAGCGATTCATCTGGAGAGAAGCGTTCTAGACTTGTGTTAGACTACAGATTTTTAAATCGTACGTTGTTAGACATTAAATTTCCGATAGCAAATGTAGTTGATATTTTAGATTCGGTGGCGGGTGCTCTTTATTTTTCTTGTTTAGATTTAAGTCAGGGGTATTATCAAGTGAAATTGGACGAACAAAGTAGGAAGTTTACAGCTTTTACAACGGGCCGCGGCCAATGGCAAATGAAAAGATTGCCTATGGGGCTAAAAATGAGTCCTAGTGCTTTCTTGAGTCTATAGACAGTAGCGATGGCAGGTCTTAACTACGAAAAATGTTTTGTTTACCTAGATGACTTAATTGTTTTTGGAAGAAATTTAAACGATCATAATAAAAACCTGATGGACGTCTTTAGTCGACTACGGAAAGTAAATTTGAAACTAAATCCTTTAAAATGCAAATTTAAAAAGAAAGATATACTTTATTTAGGGCACATCGTTAGCGAAAAAGGAGTATCACCTGATCCTGATAAAATTCACGCATTGAGAGAATACCCCGTTCCCAAAAGTTCTGACGAAGTAAAACGATTTGTAGCTTTTGCAAACTACTATCGAAAATGTATATCAAAATTTGCGGGAATATCTGTACCCTTAAACAAGCTTTGTACAAAGTATGCAAGATTTGAGTGAACAACTGAATGTAATGAAAGTTTTAATACCTAAAAAATGCTCTTTCAAATTACCCAATTTTAGACTATCCTGACTTTTCCGAGCAAAAGGAGTTTATTCTTCAGACTGACGCTTCCAATTTGGCAATCGGTGCAGTGTTATCAAATAAAAATAATAAACCGGTAGCATATACTAGAAGAAGTTTAAACAAAGCAGAAATTAATTATCCCATTATGCATAAGGAACTATTAGCAATTTTTTGGGCAGTAAGGCATTTTCGCTCTTATTTATATGGTCGAAAATTTAAAATACGAACTGACCATAAGCCACTGTTAGTTTAGCTGACCCTTCAAGCAGATTAACAAAATTTCGTTTGGGACTTGAAGAATATGATTTTTATATAGAATACGTAAAAGGTAGGGAAAATGTAGCTGCCGATGCTCTATCAAGAATTATTTTAACTTCGGGAGAATTGGAAAGTCTAAGCAATAATATGTTGGCTGTTATGACTAGAAATCAGTACAAGAATAGAAAAGAACCAGGTTTTGAGCGAGATAAGAATAATCATACACATGTTAGGCCTGATCAACCGAACATTGTAGAAATTCTTAAACCGCCAAAAAATGGTGTTGAATTAATTATAACGACTCTATCAAATATAGCATCTTTGCAAAAGACGTGACAGAACACTTAGGGAAATTTTATTATGTTCCATCATTCTATTTTGTTTTATTGTCAGAATACCGGATCAACATTGGCGGGAGACGAAATGTTGAAGGATCTGATTGAAATAACTAATAAAGCAAAAATAAATGAGTTATATATTTTAAAATACAATACTAGTAAAGAATTTATTAAATGGATAGATAATGAAATAAAAAAATACGTTAAACTGGAGGGGCCCCCGTATGCTTGTAATAAAAGGAGTTAAAAAAGTAACAGATGTAGATGAAAGAAGAATTATTTTAAACGATTTTCATTTACTTCCCTCTAGTGGTCACGCAGGTACAAACAGAATGATAAACAATATCAAAAGGTATTATTTTTGGTCCGGACTAGACAAAGATGTCAGGGACTTTTTTAAAATATGCGATAACTACCAAAAACAGAAATAATCTAATTATTATATCAGAGAAGCCATGATAATCACTTCTACAGCCATTTTTTCATTTCAGAAGGTATATTTGGACATTGTGGGACCTTTGCCAACCGATATAGAGGGTTTTACATATATTCTGACACTCCAATGTGAACTTACTAAATTCGTTGAAGCATATCCGTTAAAAAATAAAGATTCTGTATCTGTGGCAAGATCTTTTCTGGAAAACTTTGTCTTACGATACGGGATTCCACAGGAAATTGCTACTGATAGGGGATCTGAATTCATAGCGTCCACCATGAAGGAAATCTGTGCGCTCTTAAAAATAAGGCAAATTAACTCTACAGCGTACCATCACGAAAGTATTGGTGCACTAGAGAATTCACACAAAGTATTAGGTGCGTACTTAAAAATTCAAACCGAAAATTTAAAAGACACTTGGAGTACATGGATTCCCTACTGGTGTTTTTCATATAATACAACGGTCCACACCGAAACAAAATATACCCCATTTGAACTAGTTTTTGGTAGGGAATGTAATATTCCAAATATCTTAAGTAACATTGTCGAACCTATTTATAATTTTGAAAGTAACTTTCTTGAGCTAAAATATCGGCTACAACGAGCTCACGAGGATGCCAAAACCAACTTAATACATTCAAAATTAAAAAGAAAAGACATATATGATATATGAGTCAACCCTATCGAGTACAAAAAAGGAGATACAATTTTAATTAAAAACGAGGACGGCAATAAACTAATGGACCCTTGCTTTCTGGGGCCATACGTGGTTGTCGGAGAAGACACTCCAAATGTAGTAATACTAAAAGACGGAAAAGAACATATAGTTCATAAAAATAGAACTAATAAATTATATTATCATTAGGCCATTATATTATAAATGAATTATTATAAGTTATTATTAGGTTATTTCAGATAAGGCGCCTCTTTCCTATCTATCTATCTATATTATGCTTCACTCTATATTCTTTATTCTATACTAATTTAGCACCTTCTCGTTTCAACTTCTTAAAATATTGTGAATGTAATTAATAATAGATCCTTGAAAGAATTTTCATTTAAAGGAAATGCAAATTCTTTCAATGACCCGGGGGAGATGCAGTATGTAGCAGACTCACCCAGTACTATAATGATATTAGTTATTAGTAATAGCAAAGAAAATACTACTACGAATAGATGGCTTATTCAAATGGCAATCTGTGAATCTGTACGGAGACATCAATGCCCCCGTAAAACGAATATAATATGCGGTAACCTTCGTGTCGCCGGCCGGAACGCGACGCAGTGTTGCCAAATGTCCCCACTTATACCGACTCAATATTATTTTACTATTTCGCATTTTCCAAGGCAAGTTGTCACAATTTACACACATAATTTTAAAACAGTTATCCCAAACCGATGGGGGCAGAAATTTTGCGTACGTATATAGTTTGGATAAAAATGCAAAATTATCGTGTTTTTATGCTGGTACAAAACTATATTTAGGAGGAGAATTTTTAATTTAAATTGTCGCATCATGCTGAAAATTTGCATACGTTCTTAGGTCCGGAGACATTGTAAAATTTTTATAGTATTTTTGAGCTGGAACAGACCCGTATTCAGGAGGGGGGGCCAAGTTTTAAATTTAAATTGTATCGAGCATTAAATTTGCATACGTTTTTTTGTCCGGAGACACTGTAAAATTATTATAGTATTTTTGAGCTGGAACAGACCCGTATTCAGGAGAAGGGGGGCCAAATTTTAAATTTAAATTGTATCGAGCATTAAATTTGCATACGTTTTTTGGTCCGGATACTGTGTAAAATTATTATAGTATTTTTGAGCTGGAACAGACCCGTATTTAGGAGAAGGGGGCCAAATTTTCAATTTAAATTGTATCGGGCATTAAATTT
Source organism: Pissodes strobi (assembly GCA_016904865.1). Classification (NCBI taxonomy): domain Eukaryota; kingdom Metazoa; phylum Arthropoda; class Insecta; order Coleoptera; family Curculionidae; genus Pissodes; species Pissodes strobi. Next base: position 27,788 of record JAEQML010054657.1, on the reverse strand, counting down.
GCATACGATTTTTGGTCCGGAGACATTGTAGAATTATTATAGTATTTTTGAGCTGTAACAGACCCGTATTCAGGAGAAGGGGGGCCAAATTTTAAATATAAATTGTATCGAACATTAAATTTGCATACGTTTTTTGGTCCGTATACATTGTAAAATTATTATAGTATTTTTGAGCTGGAACAGACCCGTATTTAGGAGAAGGGGGCCAATTTTTCAATTTAAATTGTATCGAGCATTAAATTTGCATACGTTTTTTGGTCCGGAGACGTTGTAAAATTATTATAGTATTTTTGAGCTGGAGTAGTTAGGAGAAGGGGGCCAAATTTTCAATTTAAATTCTATCGAGCTCTAAATTTGCATACGTATATATGTCCCTCAAGAATGTAAAATTATCGTGTTTTTAACTTGGTACAGGGTCATATTTAGGAGGAGAGTGTCAAATCATGAATGATTTGTCGTATGAAGCTGAAAATTTGCATACGAATATAGGCCGAAATCAATATAAAAATATAGTGGTTTTAAGCCGGTACATGACCGCATTTAGGAAATGGGGGCCAAGTTTCGAATTTAAATTGTCATATCGAGCTGAAAATTTGCATAGGTGGGTATAGGTCGGGAGACAATGTAAAAATACTACATGTATAATAACAACATCCATGATTATTACTCTATTCCTATAAAATAGAATATATTATATTATTAAATAACATAAAAATAAAAAAGTCGTAAATACATTATGTCGGCATTTTATAGATTATCTAATCTTATTCGGCAAAAACTGTGACATAGGTACATAATATTTAAAACTATAAAATTCAGTATTTTTTTAAGCTCGAAATATAAATAAGTCTGAGGGGGCAACATTATACGTAAACAATCTGTACAAAAAATTAACCAAAGCAGAGGAGCTAAAGTGCTAAACTTATTAAAGTTTTGTGGTAAATACCTAAATATTCGACTAATACTTTTTTTAAGTATGAAAGTGTTTTTGAAAACGCACTTTACTACTTTAGTTCTAAAAAATTGTTACTTTGAAAATCTGTCGAAATCTTACCTGTAATATTTACCTATCTAAATTGTTTTATTATTGTCAAAATATATTTTTTATTGATGTTTAAGGTTGTTTAATTTTTGTTGCACTTTTTTTTTGTTTTTATCTAATGTTCATTTACAAAACATATAAATGTTAGTTACAACCATCTGTTCAATTAATAAAACTTTGTGTCTGTAACAATTATTATTTCGATCAGTCAACAAACGAACCAAAATTTTGTCTGTTATTTTTACCGTAAGGTACTCTCTCGACTCATACAGATTAAAATATTTACGGAAATATAAAAATGATTTTTGGACAATAACAACTATGTCATCTTTTGGTACACAACTAAAGACTCTCCAGATTTTCCTGCATAATTTTTATTTAAAAAAAAAAATATTTGCTTTGAATCCTTTAAAAAGTGGAATATTACTTTTATTGCAGCTCTCAAAATTATTTAAGCAATCTAAATAGTTAAATTTATTTTTTATTCGTTTAATAAGATACCCTGTATAATAAGTGACAGCACATTCATCCAAAGGTGTTGTGTATGTTGCGTTTTCAATTAATACATTTTCAGCACTAGTGGAAGCAGCATCAGAAATGTCATCTTTACTTTCAAACATTTCAAAAATTCATTGTCAGCGCTGTTCTTGTTTTTTGATGTTGTATTAGTAGATAACAATATTTGCCTGTCAAAGTCCTCTTTACAATTGGAATATTGTGACGGTTTTAAAAGGCTAGTAATGGTTTGTATTCTAAAAGATAATCGAAATGATTTTGCGGATGGATTTAAATTCCAGCCACCTTTCTGCTTAACGACACCGAAAAAATAAAAAAAAAAAATCTTGGTTTAACCTTTTTATAAGAATAAAACCATTACCATCACTTTTTTCAGCATAACTACCGCGTTGATTGTTTGTACAATACCTTGAAAACAAGGAGGTCTAGATTCTATTGTTTTTTTTGTTACTTTAACTAAATTAGTGAAAATATAGGCATTTTCCTTTCATAAGAGTCATTGATCGTAAATTCAAAACTTGTGTTATTTTTCCTATATTATCTTTTAAGCTCTTTGAAAAAAAAAAACAAGTGAGTATCGGAAAGCAGCGAAACAAAAGCAACATGGATTTTCTCTAATGGATCACCCTATATATTTTACGCTAAAGAGAAAGATCTTTTCCTCTTGCTTTCAAAAATATATAATATGTTGACATTCAGGGTATAGTCAAAAGCAGTCATATCGTGCGGGTCCGAAGGTCACATTTCTCATTAATTATCATGCCTTTGACAGATTTTGCATGCAAAATCTGCCATAAATGAAGTTTTTAGTGAAAATTGTGACCTTTGGACCCGCACGATAAGATCGCTTTTGAAATATTACACATAATAATACACATAATTACACATATTACTCACATAATTGCTAATGGCTAGCCAACGTTTTCGCTTTATTATTGTTATTATATTGTTAGTATCTCACTTTTCTAGAACTGTCAAATTAGAACTTGTCAACGTGGTTGACTGAGGCAGCCATTTGCAATTATGTGAGTTTCAAACTTGAATATTTCTGAAGCATCTACTCTAAATGTCAACATATTATATATTTTTATCCTATCGGACGAAAAACGACACCTTTCCGATGTGTATTCGCACCGCAAAAGTCATGATTCCAGTATATTGTATTCGTTGCTTGGCAACATGCAATAACTGTACATGCAGGAATAGAAAATAACTGTGCGGGAATATAACATTTCCGTCCTAGGACGGGAATGTAACATTTCTGTCCTATTCAAACGCCTTGTTTGTCAGATCTGACGTCTATCAAAAGTAACATTTAGGTGTAGTTTCCGTAGTTACGTAATAAACTTGAAGCTCGCTCGATTCAAAACTTGATATTATGTTGAGTTTAAATTTAAAACACCGTTTTTATTTAGAGTAATATTTGGCTCTATTTTTATAAGTACGTATTCTAATTCAATCGGATAAAAAGTAGCATGTGCAACTAGTAGGAATGTACTATTTTGAAGCCAGGAGGAAAAGTTTTTCTTTTTAGCGTAAAATATACAGGGTAGTCCATTAGAGAAAACCCAAGTTGCTTTTGTTTCGCTGCTTTCCAAAACTCACTTGTTTTTTTTTTCAAGGAGCTTAAAAGATAGTAAAGGAAAAATAATACAACTTTTGCATTTACGATTTTTTTTGGTAAGGAATCACCCTGTGTTACTGGTGAAGCAAAAAAATAGCATTAAAAGGCATTTCGTACATTTTACCCACATTTTACCCTAATTTACCTTTTGTCATTGTCAGTCATGTCAGTGTGAAATGCCAAGGAACTAAATGTAATATTGTGATGATGTTAAAGAATTGATATGGGAATGTCTAAGATTGGAAACTACATTTTTGTAGGGCAGAAATAGAAGAAATTAAGCAGTCAATATATGGTACTTTTTTAATAACATTAAACTTAATGAATTACACTCGCGTTTAATCACCGAATATTACCAACATAAAGAAAGATTTCACTGGGGTCTAAAAAAGAGTTAGGGTGTCTTGGAAAATCTGGGAAATCTCGCGGGTTCAGATAGAACATGAAAAAATAACATGACAAGTTTCTATAATTTTCTTCCTACCGGCCATCCCTACGGAGATATGGGCTCCCAAAGGACGCCACTGGTTTTAGTTTTTTATTAAATAACCTTTAAAGTACTTCATGTAGGTAAGTTAATAAAAATTTAATATGATAACACTAGTCGGGACCTCTTAAAATAAGGTCCTTAAAAGATATTTAGCTTTTTTAATTTACCAGGGCGGACTCAGGTTTACAGCTTAATGCGTATATTCTTAACACCCTGTATGATAACGACCAAAATAATATTTGTGGGTAGCATGAACCTTAAGCTATAGAAAAAGTATTCTTGTTCAATATCGATAAAACCGTTTTCGAGTAAAAGAATGATAAAGTAAAAAAATTATAAAGAAATTAATGTTTTATTTTTTATTAAGAAAATCGACTGATTTCATCGGATTTCTTATTTTTTTGGATAACAACTCAAAAACGGTTTATTTTATCGCTCTTGAACGGGAATACTTTTTTATAGCTTAAAGTTCAAGCTATCCAAACATTTTTTTGGGTCTTTATCATACAGGGTGTTAAAAAAATAAGCACTAAGCTGTTAAATTTTGTCCGCCACTGGTAAACCAAAGAAGCTAAATATGTTGCAACTATTTTAAGGAGTTCTTACTAGTGACCTTTATACTAAATTTTTATTAATTTATGTCAAGTACTTTGGAGGCTATTCAAGAAAAAACGACTTCTAGCGGCGTCCTTTACGGGCCCATATCTCCGTAGGGAGGGGAACAAATATAGGAACTTGTCACGTTATTTCTTCGTGTTCTATTTGAACCCGGGATATTTCTCACATTTTCCCGGACACCTTGTGTATTCCTCCCCAGTGTGTCATAAAAAAATGTGTTGGCCAACCTGAAATCGCCAAATTATATATTTTTTACAATGATGCGCGTAAATAACTTAGCACCCATAATAAATTATTTGTTCACATCTAACCAATGAAAATGTAATAGTACAGGTAATAGTTGTTAGGTTCGAATTTACCTTAACTTTAAGATGACGTTGTTTGGCAACGATGTCTATAATTATTGTTGAACAAAAATAAACTTTATTACTAAATCTTTGACAATAATGAATAAAATAAAGCATTTGCTTTTGCTCTTTACCTATCCTTGTAGGATGTTCGTAATTTGTAGGTTTATTTCAAAAAAAAATTAAGTAAAAGCATTTGCCTATATGTTATGCATATCACCCATTGTCAATCATATTATACAGTGTTAAATATTGGCATAAATGGCCAGCATTTGAAGTCATACCTAGATTACAATTTAACATCTCAAAATCTCAATAATAATTATTTTAGGTATAGTAAATGAAAACTGCTTTTCGCCTACTCCTGCACGCTTGCTACTCAAGTCCCTACTGCCACTCCGTGACAACACGACACGACCAACAAATATTTTCCTAGTAGAATTATCTATTATCTTTGACGCCGCGCCGGGCAAATTTGGCAACGTGGCCGGGCACGCGGTCGCTTTTACGGCGAGACTCGCTCGATGGAAGCAGGCTCGAAAAGTCTGCTTCCATAGGAGATACAAATTTTTAACATGGGATGAGTTTTCTATTGTGTACTATAATATTCTTTGGTATTAGGCATAGCAATTAAGGTCACGCTGAAGTAGCAATTATAAGGTGAATGTACGAACTTCTTAAAATATTGTGAATGTAATTAATACGGGGGAGATGCAGGGAGCAGACTCACCCAGTACTATAATGATATTAGTTATTAGTATTAGGCATAGCAATTAAGGTCACGCTGAAGTAGCAATTATAGGTGAATGTACGATTTAAATATATATCTTGGAAGAAGAATAAACGTAACCATCAACTGAGGTAGTTGTTTCATTGAGGTACGTAATCAGGGGGTGGCGTATCAAAAAGTATTACAATGGAAGTCTAATACAGTTGCCGAGGGTTATGTGGAGAATTCCATAACGAATAAACAGAATATTGCCACAAACATTTTTGGAGAAACTTCCATGGAAATTAATGTCACACAGAAAACTTCGTTGTCAGCCGGGGTCAATATCACTAATTGTTCGAACTGTGTTATTAATATCTATAATTAATGTTTTTATTCACATGTAATAAAATTGAATAAAATAAAAAATCTTCATTAACATGTGGTACATCATATTTAATGACAATAAAGAGGTAGTTCAAGTAGTTTAGTTTAAAAAATAATCTGTATGTTTCTTAATTAATGGCGAAATGTGCTTTTCATCACCAGTTGTGAAATATTTTACTTTTCGTAACTACTTACGAAAAATAAGACGTTTCAGAACGTCAAAGAGTTTTGAAAAGTGTCACTTTATATGTCAAAATTAGAAAAAATTAATTTATGCACTTCTGTTATGCTGTAAATTAGGCAGCTATTATTAGTTAAGCAATTACAATTAGCTTTTAAATTCAATGTTTATAATAAATAGTAGTTAATGTCATTGAAGATGACTTTAAATGACAAAACATAGATACAATTTTTTAACAAAACGTGTTTCATTTTTAGGATTAAAGATGGTTCAAAATGATGTGAAAAATTGACGTATTTAAAAAGTCGACATGGCATCGGTACAGAATAGACGAAACTTCGGATTTAAAAATAAATTAGGTATCTTAAACAGCACAAAAAAAACCTTGAGAAAGTGTCATATATTTTTCAAAAATTAAAAATCGAAAATAAAAAAAATCTATATTGGGGAAAGACATCACTGAATTAAGACTGACCACATATTACATATTGGTACAATAATTACAATTACATTAACTTTGCAAAATTCACACCTTGTGATAAATTAGAACTCACCTCTCTCAATTTGTGTGTATCATTTCGATGTTAAATTGTTCATAGAAAAATAGATGTGAATAAATATGCGAATTTAAATTTTAGGTTTATTTTTTATTAATTTATTATTATTTATTCTGATTATTGTCTTTACGTTTGTAAATGATATATGTGGAAAGTGAGAATTTTAAGCGAATTACAATATTAGGGAGATGGTTGCATATTTGACTTAGGTTTCCTATATCTGTTCTGCCACTGACTGCATTTGTTTATTTTCTTATTTCTATAATTTTTTCAGCAGGTAATTTAAAATAGTTGATTAGTATTTCCGTATCAGTATATTTGAATGTGTGATTTAACCTTCTCGTGTTTATATAATGCTGCTAATGCGTTTTTCGTGTATGAATTTCTTTTTAAGGAGTTGACTGGTCATCCTAATTACTTTGTCGGACAGTCTATGCATTGATTCGAGTGAATAAAGTTTGATTTTCCATAGTAGTGGATAAGAAATTTAATTGATTGAAAGCTTTATTGTGGTAAGTGTGTATCAACATGTTTAATTTTCTTTCTTGTGTAAGGAGGCGTTATGCACAATTTTTTGTCGATTTTAGTTTTTTTTTTAATCAGATGGAAGGCTGTTGCTTCGAGTCTAAATTGAGGTAAGGCTAGAGCAACGGCACGGTCAGACAAGCCTATAATCACACTAGGTTCTAATATCGCTGAGTGATTAAAAAGAAAGTTTAAATACCTACCAAACCACGTTATCTGGTTTTGATGTGTAATCATCTTACGCGGCAGTATGAGCGTAAATCTCGGTAAATGGGACGGAAATGTGGGGACGGAATGTGTAAACCGATGTGACATTATAACCCGTGCGCATTGAGGAGCAAGCTAATCCAGGACGGTCTCGGTTGCAACGACTCAACTGGCGCTTCTAAAAAGCTAGCCGTTAGGGCGGTATTAGATTTTCATTATATTATGTATTTGGATCCATAGCACAGCTTATTTTTAATAGACGCTTGAATTTAAAATGAATTTTCGCTTCAAAATCCACGAAAAATTCGTTCGAAGCCAAGGCTATTGTCCTAAAAAGGTACGGATATTTCGTGTTTTCATACAATTTTGCCATTTAAAATCGGTTTTGAACGGATTTTAGACGATAAAAAAGCATATCTTAAATTAAACGAACTGTCAAAAATATTATTCAAAGGCCCTCTTCGAAAATTTGCAAAATTTGGTTATTGACTTTCCCAAATCAAAGGATGCCGGCCCAAGATGACTAACTGGTAGTGAATAAGCTTTGTCCATAGGTTGATGTTATTCCTGGTGGCATTACATTTTCGTGTCGAATTTGTGCAGTGAATTAATCCACTCCGATTGAAGCTGCCAGTAAGTATTATTAAAGAATCCTAACTAATATTATAAATGCGAAAAACTAATATTATAAATGCGAATGTGTTTGTTTGTTTGTCTCTTACGCTTTCACGCATAAACTACTCAGCCGATCACCATGAAATTTTGTACAGATATTTCAAGAGTATAGTAAAGGACATAGGATACTTTTAGCTTTTACCCGCGGCTTCGCTCGCGTTGATTATTACGGTTAGTTTTGATGTGTAAACATCTTACGAAGCGGTATGAGGGTAAATCTTGGCAAATGGGACGGAAATGTGCATGCGGATGGGGATGGAAATGTGTAAATGGCTGTGACATCATAACCATGCGCAGTGATTTTATGAGGGCTCCTCAAATATTTGTGCATGTCGATATAGGATATGTTTACACATCAGTGTCTCGCTCGAGTACTAGCAGACTCGCTAATTTTTTTATAATACCAGTGAACCTAGACTTTATTTTTCGCTCGTATGAGGATAGTGTCTAAAAAGTCAATTTTATTATGTATTCTCTTTTATTTCAAATGTAAATTGTAGTTTTCTATTAAACCCATTGTTGTAGTGCATTATGTAATAGCTGCAAAAACGTTTAAGAAGTGGCATCTAAATTCATATCACTGCATTGAAAATAAAGTAAGGTTAATTGTTTCAATAAAATGTTCTCTTGCAGGGTGGTATGTTGTTTTAAAGATCTCAGTTTTATGTTAAAATAATTTAAACCAATTCGTTATCAGTTTATAGTAGTCCTAAACGTTTACTGTGTCTATAAATGTTTTAAAAGTGAAAGAGTTTTTTATGTAGTAGCTCTTTTTCTGTTGATATGTGAACTACAGTTTGGAAGGTATTTGAAAAAATTGCAAAAAGGAGGCTGTATGCAAGAAACGATCGGCCTTAATGGTATGTTTACTTATGTATTTTTGGCAGTCCATATATTTTTGGCAAAACCGCATTTTGTATGGTTAACTTTATGCTTCAATTTCGTTTATTTAATTTTTATTAAGTATTTTTTTACAAATGTGTGATTTTTTTCTGACATATGTTTGTTGCTCCACTTTTAGATTATATAAGTATTTCATCCTTGGCAAATTTTCTATTTTTGTCTAGACGGTTTTGTTCATGATAACAGTTTTGCTGCACTTGTAGGGTTTTAGAATAACTACTTGTTTTTGGTACGATTTTTTTTAATTGTTTTGGTTTATTAGTTTTAAATTTTTGTCGGATTTCTATCTTATGATTCATAATTACATTTGTTACTTCTGCTCTAATTGTATCTTTTATCTCGTCTGGTTTATTGTTAATTATCGATTCCACGGCTGCAATATATTCATTAACAGGTAAGTCATTTTCCACGCTAATATCGAGTCAAAACGAGGGGCAGCACTTCTGCCACTTCACTTGTTGCAATAATACCTGAAATGCCATTAATCTATTTAGAAGTATCAATTAGCGTTTTATTTCGTGGTATGTTTTTATGTATCAAATATTTAATTTTTGTGTCTAATCTAATATTGACCCACTCAATACCGAATAATATTACCAGGTTTGTAATAATTTTTTAAAATTTTAATAACATTCTCGTCATTACACTGCTGACACTGAATTTCAACAAGACGGAACAAGAGCACATTCGTCAAATGTTTCGATGGCGACAATCGAATAATTGTTTCCAGAAAAAGTCATAGTCTACGGACTAATGTAATGGTAATACTCCTTCCCTCCGTGTACCAATATCAAAGAATTGAAGGGACTAATTCATCAGGAAATGACCACTGTGTCAAAAGTATAGTAGCAAAAGGGAAGTTACATATGGAGTGTAAGGTTACGCCACGGAAAAGATCCCCAACAACACTTTATCATTAAAATGGGAGATACTCCTTGACTGGCTGGGTAAGAGGTTCAAACCTCGGCTCGTATGTAACGAGTCAAATAGCAGCACAATGCTTGCGCATCTTTAGCAAAGCTTATAATAAAGCAAATTCTATAAAATTTGCATATACTATCAGCACGGTCATCGTTCTTTGCTTTCTCGAGGATTAACTTAATCACTTTCTAACTTACTCGTCGGTTAACGAAAACTGATGACGGTGCAAAAAAAGATAGTGTCATTGTATCGAAAAAGAAATATATAAAACACTCAAATTTAACGCATCATCTTAATTTGTAGATCTAACCTTTGCTTTCTCGAACTGGATACTTCTTCAGCCCAATCTGAAAATGAAGATTCATCTGTATAGGAAATTGCATCGCTAAGGGGTGCTAAGTCCGCCATATCTTCTTCCTTTAAACAAAAGAAAAAAGAAATGTGTAAATATATAAGTATAACATTATAACAATCAAGAAAATTATACTGTTTATTTGTATATTCAAAAGCACTTTACGAATCGCGTCTGTCATGTGCGAGTAAAGTCGATCTAAACCAGCTCTGGTAATTATTATATTTTTTGAGTAGTGTGTGTACATATTTAATGTATTTAGTGTAGGGATACGTACTTAAGAACCTAGTCGCAAACTACCAAGTGAACTTTAAGATCCCGGAAAGGTTTGAAATTCGATTAATACACGTTTTTCAATAGGATTTGGCGGCGGAGGTTAGTGCAAGTGATAAATTTCGGTTGTGGCTATGGGTCCGACTCGCGCTGCTGCTTCAGCCGCTGCTAATGACACGGAACAACTGATGCAAAAGGTGTGTGCAAATTTTGTTAACCAGCTTGAAGCTAAAATTGATAGGAAATTTGAAAAGTTCGATAGGTTGAGCGATCAGTTCAATGCTCTTAATAAATCTATTCAGCAATTAGTTTCCTCTAGCGAAGTTACTAAAAAGTCAATTTTCGCATTGGAAGTATCTGTTGACAGCTTACAACAGCAGCTCAAGAAAAACTCACTAAGATTCCATGGCATTGCCGAGGAGGAGGATGAAAATGTGGCTACCACAACAGTAAAGCTTGTAAGTGACACTCTGGGGATTATGTGCAATGAGGCCGATATTGACTATGCGTTTCGGTCTGGCAAAATGTTGGGTGATAAACCGCGATCGATAATTGTCAATTTTGTTCGCAATGAAATGCGAAATAAAATATTTCGGGCAAAATCACAACTTAAAGGTTCGGATGTGTCTGTTTATGAGGATCTAACGCAGGCTCGTTACGAACTACTTCTAAAGGCAAAAAAGAAGTATGGTAACAACCAGGCCTGGTCATCAAATGGTAGAGTGATTGCGTTCAGTGGAAATAAAAAAGTAGTTATCCACTCCGCTGATGATCTTTAGGCACGGCCGGAATTTTATATTTTATATTTGGTCAATAATTTATCAAACGAGGTCATGTTTGCCTTTGTGTACTTTTGTTTATTTTTTGCTATATCCGACAGAACCTTATTTATTTATTTATTTAAAGAGCAGGAAAAAAGGAACAAAAATAGCGAACTTGAGATAAGTGTATGCCTACTACGATGAATATGATGTGTTTTTCTTGTTTTTTTTTTCTGGTTGCAGCCAGTTAAAATATCTTGAATATTAATGTTTTATTTTATCAATAATATTTATTATATTCGGCACAGCTTGGATGTCAATATGATTATTTCTTTATAATCGCTAATGTAGTATTTCTTTATGACCGTCAATGCGAATTATCCGTTTGCATGCAGTTGATGCTTAGTATTTGGTATTTAGTTGGGAAGGAGGTTAATTTCTAGATTTACATTTTTAGATATAGATTATATATTTCGCTGCGGAATTTTTAGGTATAAGGAACGTATCGATGCATTTATGCTTGGTTTGTGTGTATGTGTATTCTTTCCATTTTTTTTTTGCTGTTTAAGAGCTGTTAAAAACAAAAGATAAGAACTATTGATGAAAGAAAACTTAGTTAAATTTTCTCATTTTAATATAAGATCAATTTCTACAGGCTTTGACTTGTTTTCTGATTTTGTTGTGAGTGAGAAGTACTCTATTGTAGGATTATCTGAAACATGGTTATCTGATAATATTTCGGATGATGCAGTTACTATTAACGGCTATAATATAATTCGAAAAGATAGGACCACTAGGGGTGGGGGCGTCGCATTTTTTATAAGGGACCACTTAAGATTTAGGAGAATAAATACACCATTTTATACTGATAGTTTGGAAGATCTTTGGATAAGCTGTAAGATGGGAGGTAAAAATGTATGCTTTGGTGCTTTGTATAGACCGCCAAATGCCAATGTTGTTGAGTGTTTAGATGCCCTGGAGACTCTGCTGTCTTCTCTTATTCCTGAGCACGATTTGGTTTTGTTTGGAGGGGATCTAAATATAGATCTGCTAACCGATTCAAGTAGTGCTAAACTGTTTAACAATTTATTGGAGAAATACAACTTATTCCAATTAGTATTAAGTCCAACTCGTGTGGTGAACAATTCGAGCACACTCATTGATGTAATGGTGTCTTCCACAAATGATTTGGTTAGGGATTGTAGTGTTGTTCCAATGGATCATATTTCCGATCATTCGTTGGTTGATTGTAAAATAAATATCAAAAAAGAGAAAAAGACTCCAATATTTCGAACATATAGAGATTACAGTAAATTTAACTACAATGCCTTAATTTCGGATCTTAATTCTGTATCATGGGACCGTTTATATAACATGGAAAACATCGATGAAATGGTTGACTTTTGGAACGGTACCATTCTTAGGGTTTTTCAGGTACATGCGCCATTAAAGACATCGAGAATTACCAAGTCGCCCGCTCCTTGGCTTACGGATAACCTTAAATTAATGATGCGGTTACGTGACAAAGCTCTTCTAACATTCCGTAAATCAGGGACGGACGCGGATCGCCAGAGTTATAGAGACCTACGGAATTTTGTGAATACTGCAGTGCGACAGGAAAAAAGAGCATACCTGAACTATAAATTTAAATCTGATCCAAAGCAGTTCTGGAAAACTATTAAGTATCTAAATATTGGGTCCTGCCAGAGAAATACAGGGAGCGTTCTTTCTGATCCACATCTTTTTAATGATTTTTTTATTACCAGTGTTCCTGATCTCCCTCCAACTGCAATTAATTTAGATGTGGATGTTAATGATAAATACTCTGGCAAATATCCTAATATAGTGTCAGATTTTGAATTTTCCGAAGTTACTCAGGAATTGGTCACGAGTGTATTCAATGGAATTAATTCAAATGCCACAGGGACTGACAGCATTGGATTAAGAATGCTTTCATTGGTTTTTCCTCATGTTGTTGAACATCTAACTTGGATCATTAATAAATGTCTTTTAAATTCTGTTGTCCCTTCACAGTGGAAGAATGCAATGCAAATATTATACCTGTCCCAAAAAATAATAATCCAACTGAATATAGTCATTTTAGACCTATTAGTATCCTTCCCACGGCTTCTAAATTACTCGAGAAAATTGTTTTTTTGCAAATCAATAATTATTTAACCAATCATAGTATCTTGCCCTCTATTCAATCTGGCTTTCGGGCACACCATAGCACAACAACTGCATTATTGAAGGTAACGGATGATATTTATCATGCCAATGATGAAGGCAAGTCAACTTGCTTGGTCCTGCTGGATTTTAGCAAGGCATTTGATACTCTCAACCATGATATTTTGTGCAGAAAACTCGGATATATCGGTTTTGGTCAATCGGCGGTATTATTTTTTAAAAATTATTTGCAAGATCGTAGTCAAAGAGTGTGTCTTAATGGAAAAATGTCGAGTTTTATTCGAGTTGAGCAGGGTGTTCCACAGGGAAGCGTGATTGGGCCTGTGCTTTTTTCCATTTACACTTTTGACTTATACACCTGTGTCAAGTATTGTTCTATACATCAGTATGCCGACGACACGCAAATATACTATTCGTTTCATATTAGTGATGCAGCTGATGCAGCTTTTAAACTTAATGAAGACTTAAAAAATATTTCTTATATATGCAGTGCGCATAACTTAGTTTTGAATGAGAAAAAGACTGAAATCTTGATTTTTGGGCCTAAAAAGGATAATTTAATGAATGATGATAACTTCAAGATAATGCTTAACAACGAAATATTAAAGTTTAGTACATGTGTGAAAAATTTGGGTCTTTTATTGGACAATAATCTTAGGTTTGAATCACATATAAAAAAATTAGTCCAAAGGTCATATTGTAAATTAAAACTTCTCTACTTTCATAAGGAAATATTTAGCACTGACATTAAATTGAGATTATGTAATTCATTGATTTTGTCTGGGTTGTCATATTGTGATGTTATATTCTGGCCGGCAATTCTTAAAAGGGACAGGGACACCCTCCAGAGGATTCAAAATTCGTGCATCAGATTTGCCTTTGGTCTGCGCAAGTTTGATCATATTAGTGACCAACTGGCGGAGTCTGGGTGGCTGAGGATGGAGGAAGGATATCGGACTCACATGGCAACAACAGTGTTTAATTTGATTAAATACAAACTTCCAGCTTATCTAAATTCCAGGCTTGTACGGGGCATTGACGTGCATAATCGACAAACTCGGTCTAGACTTTCCTTCAAGATACCGAAACATAGAACTTCTCAATTTCAAAGATCTTTTACATATAATTCTGTCAAAGTATTTAACAGTATTCCAATTGCCACAAAGAGTCTAACAAATACTGCAGCATTCAGAAAGCAAGTCAAACGCCTAATTGTTTCCCGAAGAACATAATGTTTTGTTTCGTGGATGCACTTATTTTTATATTATAATAGCTACTTTTTACTTTTTGCTTAATACTTATACGGTTTGCTACATTGGGATGGTTACGTGGAAGAGCGATAGAATCGAACGGCGCCATCCACTGGTATAAAATTTGTATATTTGTATTTATTTGTATAATGTAATATAAAGGCACTTTTGATTTGATTTGATTTGATTTCTGGGTAGTAAATAATTTTATTTCTATCTACGCTAAAATGATTTCTTTTCAAGTAATAATAACAACGTAAATATAGTAAACTAAATTACAATTAATACACAAATTTAAGTCCGATATTGTTATTTTGAATTAGCCAAACAAGCATAGAATTTTCAAACTTGTCCTTAATAATAATTTTCACCGAACATGATATAAGTTTTTAATTTCGTTAAAGTTTAATAACTAGTATTAGTAGTTATAGGCAGAATCAGTCTTATCGAGTGGGTCCAAAAACTACCAGTAGTAAGTAATTATTTACAAATATACCGGACAAAGAAAAAAATACTTTATTATTATTTTTTATAGTATTGTGATAATAGCCACAAAATATTTTTTTTACAAAACTACAAAGTTACAAAAAAAAACTATAATCGTTATTTCGGGAACTTAAATAATATATGTATACTGAATCTTTATTAGTAATAATTAACAGTTGAATTTCATTTCACAATTACATAAAATATGCACTGGCATTTAACCTAATAAACTATTTCGGGAATGAAAGAGAAAGCGGGAATTTAATAGTTAGTTTCCAGAAGGCAGTAACGGAAACAGTGGAAAATAGTTTGCTATACAGAAAATTATCTATGGATAAAACCATAAAAAAACTTATAAGGATTACAAATTATCAAGGAAGAAAACCGTTTATAACTATAGACTAAAAACTATAATATTCTCCTTATCACTTGCAAAATATGAAAAATCTTCGTCTTCTGAGTAGTTCTCGAATGGGGAGAGTATCGTCGGTGAACTTCGACATCTAGTTCTCGTCCTCGATCCACGAGTCCCTTTCTCCAAATACTCTAATATGATCCAACACATCTTGCCAAATTATTCCATATATTGTAGCATTTAATTTTTCATGAAGATATTATAAGTAAATGCTACCTGCTTTTTTAAGAATTCAAGCAATATACGTTATTACAATTGTTTTTATATATTATGCTTTGAATGTATTTAATTAACTCTCTGGAAAAATGACACTTAACCCTCAAATGTATTTATTATATGTTTACTCTTATTTGTATTTATTTAGAACATAAATTATTTCATAAATTAAGCAAACATTAAGGTATGACGCCACGAAGTATCAGACGGTCTTTAACTTTCTTTTTATGAGATGTTGATAAGAACTA
This sequence comes from Pissodes strobi, assembly GCA_016904865.1. NCBI lineage: Eukaryota > Metazoa > Arthropoda > Insecta > Coleoptera > Curculionidae > Pissodes > Pissodes strobi. Next base: position 11,898 of record JAEQML010054657.1, on the reverse strand, counting down.
TTAACCTTTCTTTATGGTTGGATTTTCTTCACACCGAATTTTATAACTTTTTAGGATTGCGAAATGAATCGCGTCGGAGACCGGCTCCTATCCAAACTATTAATAATAAGGGGGTTAGTCAGACAGACAGCACAACACAGGTTAATACTCTTCTCGCTCCCGGGCATCCGAGGAGCTATTCACAAAAGAAATGATGCCTCGGATCAAGAGGATGGTGCTAAAAAGAAGGATCTTCCACATTAAAAGCTCAGAGTTCACAACTTTAGACTGTTATCACTTAAATACTTTAATAAAATCTTAATGATGTCACCTCTAGGGTTATACAACAGAGTCGATAGAGATATAGGAGTGTGGACATTGTTTTCCACCAGTAGTTCATAACAATTTGGTCTGATATTTTTACACTCAAATATAAGGTGTTGTAAGGTACCCAAATCCCCGCACTCGCACTCGGGGGTATCCCTGACACCCAGTCTGTGCAGATGTTGAAGGGTTAAGCAATGATTAGTACGTAATCTAATAATCGTAGTTACATAACGTCTACTTAGAAATTCCGACTCAAAGAACCATGGTCTTCTAGGAAAACCCTCAACCAGCGTTGAATATCTCTGCCCTCTACTAGTCAATGTCTCCCGCCAGAAGCTGTTCCAGATAGTGGTTTGCTCTTATAGTGGGGATATAGTCATTTTTGTCCAATTGTCCAATCCTAAGGATACCTTATCCTAAAGGTATCCTTAGGATTCTCCCTACATTGGCCAACTGATCTGCTTTCTCATTTCCCTTTATACCTGCATGTCCCGGTATCCAACATATCCTGATATCAAATCCGTTTGCATTCGATTCTATTATGATCTGTTTGGTTAAGAAAGATATATGATCTAGATTCTTAATTCCTTTATTATTTGAGATTTTTTTTATTGCACTAAGCGAATCCGTAAATATAATTGCCTTTCGGATATCCTTTTCGAGGCACAATGTTGTCGCCTTGTGGATTGCCACCGTTTCTGCCGTACAGATTGTAGTATGGTTTGGTAATTTTGAAGAGAAACTGTACCCAATGTTTGGGCAGTAGACCCCGAATCCAGCTTCATTAGACTTTCTTTCTACCGATGCATCTGTGTATATATGGTGATATTGGTTTAGGTATCTATTCTTCATTTCTAGAAATGTTTGCTGAATATTATATTATTTTTTTTTTTTAATTTAGATTTACTACTGGGATTGTCATCATTTGGTATTCTCTGTTGTATATAAATGAAGGTAGAGCTTCATGTTTTTGTATGTCTTCTTCATATTGTAGAATTTCAGGCAGTACCATTATGCAATATGGAAGTTCTCTGTTACGGAAGTATCCCACGGACATGTCCATACTTCTTAACTTCATAATATTTTCCATCACAGGGTTGTTAATTAGATATATGTTTTTGATGATAAATTTTTTTGTTAGCCATTGTCTTCTATACTCAAGGGAAAGTTCGCCACTTTCTGCCCATAATAAGTTTGTTGGTGTTGATCTCATACATCCTAAAATTGTTGTTAGGGCCTGAAACTGGATCGAATCCAGTTTTTGTTTATTTTTCTTAGTGGTTGGATTAATTAGTTGGCATCCATAATCCAGGTGAGATCTGACTATTCCCTTGTATATATGAAGCAGGGTTTTTGGATTTGACCCCCACCATACTCTGGTTAATGATTTGATGACATTTATTCCTTTAATTGCTTCATTGCACATTTTCTCAATCTGTTTACTCCAGTTTAATGTATTAGTCATAATGATACCTAGGTATTTGTATTCTTTTACCCATGGTACAATGTTATCATTATATTTTCATATTCCTCTTGGTTGATCATGTGCTCGAGGTTGGAACATCATGGCTACCGACTTGTGCGGTGCTATTCTAAAATTGAGGTCCGTGAAATAATCTGTCATTAAATTTAGAGATTCATTCATCCTGTTTATCATATCACCTTCATCCTTCCCTTCCAATATCAAGACAAAATCATCAGCGTATTGTAATAATTTAATCTCCCCATTCGTTATGCTATGTAGTTTACTTGTGTAAATATTGAATAAAAGGGGGCTCAAGGGTGATCCCTGAGCTAGCCCTACTGATACCTTTTTTGGCCCTATGATGTTGCCCGTTTTCTCTAAAATATATGTTTCTCTGTAGTGTAGAGTTTGAAAGATTAAATTTACAATATCAGTTGAGATGTCCGCCTCCATTAATCCATTATACAATTTTTATATGTCAACATGGTCGTATGCTGCCGATATATTATCTAAGAATATCACTAATGTCTTAATTTTTTCCTGAAAGTTTTTTTGTATATTTAATGTTAAGTTAATTAGGTTTTCCAAGCATCGTTTTCCTCTTCTAAATCCTATTTGATACCTCGGAAAATACCCCCCATTTTCAAGTTTCCATTCAACTCTGTTTTTTATAATTGATTCCAATGTTTTGCTCATACAAGAATTTAGTGCTATAGCTCTATAGCTGTTTGGGTGTTTGGGATCTTTATCTTTTTTGCTAATTGGGTATATCAGTGTTTTTTTCCATTGATACGGGATTCTTCCGCCATATAAACACAGGTTAAAATGCTTTATTATTTCCTCCTTGCCCACTCTGGGGAGGGTTTTTATCATGGAATAATATATATTATCGAGGCCAGCAGCTTAGTCTTTTTTCCCTTGTATTGCAAAGTTTAGTTCTGTAAGTGTGATGGGCTTTTCTCTGTTTACTGGAGGTCCCAATAAATTAAATTCGGGATCCATACATACCTGATCTAAATTAGTCAATATCTCCATTGCCGTATTTTCATTAGGTAATTTATTATTATTTTGATTAGTTACCTTAGAAAATCTTTTAACTGTTTTCCAGATTTTCTCTAAAGGGGTGGTACGATTCAAATTAGCACAGAAATTTTGAAAACCACTTCTTTTTTTTATTATTAAATATTTTTTTGACTTTAGCTATGGTCCTTTTTGCTTCAAGGAAATTATCTAATGTGTAGTTTATCTTTAAATTTTTTATTGAATCTTTCCTTAATTGGAGTAGATTAGTACACTCATCATCCCACCAAGGAGTAACTTTTTTGTTTATTCTTCCTGAATTTGGTCGTTTTGTTGATATCGTTAGATCAGCTGTGTCGTGAATAATGTACTCGAATTGGTCATAGTTCTGAGGTCTGTCCTCTAACATGGAAATTAATACCTTGTCGTGGTATGCCAACCAGTCTGCTTTATTTAAGTTTCTTTTATTTCTATATTCGCATCCCGTTTCAGCGCCTGGTGAATCCATTTGAATTAAAATAGGGAAGTGATCACTGTTTCCAGGATCAGCCACTACCCTCCAGTTACATTTTATGGCTAAGCTTGGTGATACCAATGAGATGCCTGGTACAGATTTATTCTGATTTGGTGCCGATAGTCTAGTTTCCGATCCATCATTTAATATAGTTAGATTCAGTTTTAGTATAATATTATTAATCATTGTTCCATTATAGTTTGATATACTGCTTCCCCATACCGGATGTTGACCATTAAGGTCTCCCAGAATAATTTTTTGATGGTTAAATATTGAGATAAGGTCTTTTAATTCGTCACCATCTATTCTACTATTAGGAGGTATATAAATGTTAATTATTGTTAAGTTTATTTTTGTGATTTTGATTGCTTGAACCTGTACATTGTGCGGTAGTGTATTTTGTGATAAATCTAAAGTAATAAAATCAATATTATTTTTGATTAAACGAGCTATTCCGCCCCTTCCATCATTTCGATCTTCCCGTATTGTCTGATAACTGGAGATATAAAACTTGAAGGATTGTTTTAACCATGTTTCATTTAGCGCTATTATATCTAAATTTTCTTTTATTAAAATTTTTAGGTTAGTAAGATTGGAGCATACACTTCGTATGTTCCATTGTAGGATATTCAGTTGTTTACCAGTCATCTTCCTCCCTTGGTTTGGGAGACCATGACTCTCTATTTTCAATATTGTGTATATAGTTTTGTACTAGCATTTTGTCTGTTATAGACATATTTTTTATTTTCTTGAAGAGCATGTCTTTCAACTTGCGCACTCCAGCAATCTTCCAAATCCCCGTTAGAGGACTGAGAGATCACTGTCGTTGGCGATTGATTTGTTCCAAATAAAGGTCCCGGAACATTTGTTCTTGTGGATTGCGGAAAGAGACATTGTTTAATGCCCTCCTTATTAAACCCAAGGGTTGGAGGAGACAACGTTTTTCTTTTTTTATTCTCTGTGGAGGCTTTTCCACTATAAGATGGAGTTAATTGTAATATTTCTCTTTTTTTCATTTCATTAAACATTTGTCGGTTCTGCGATATTTGAGTAAAATTTGGTATCGAGTTATTATTTTTGTTTTTTAAACTTGGAAAATCGTCAGAATGACTCAAAATATGATAAACTATCTAGCGACATGTAAATTCTAATCTGCTGTTGTCTAAGAAATTCTGGGCATTCTTTATTAATTGAAGAGTGTTCAAGACTGTCACAATTTATACATTTTATCCCTAACTTACAATTCGATTCATGTGGTTCACTTCCGCATTGGCATGCACAAGGTCCCTGGTGAACCAAGGTACCACATTTTTGACATTTCTCTTTGCCTCTGCATTGCTTCTTAGTGTGACCGTATAGTAAACATTGATAGCATTGCGTAACAGGCATAATATATGGCTCTACTGTTGTTTCAAGCCCATATATATTAACTTTCTTAGGAATAGTTTTACCCTTGAAGACAAAGAGACATGTACCCGTAGGCACATAATCTACAGTTTTGTCCTCTTTATTTACCCTTCTGTTAAATCTTTTAACCTTAACTACATCTGTTATTGATTCGGTATGTTCAATCATTTCTTCATTAGTAAAATCCCTACAGATCCCTCTTACAATACCTTTACATGATACGTTATGCTCTGGAATATACATATTGTACCCCTTATTAATTAACTCTGTATTTTTTATAAACTCGTTTGCCGATTCCGGTTTGTTAAATTCAACAGTAATTTTGTTTCTGCCTTTTCTCATTGGCCCTTTTAAATCTTTTAATTTAAGTTCAAACAACATTTTAGCTAGCGACATTGGGTATAGATTGCCTATGTTTTGATCTTTTGGTCCTTGAACTACGACCGAAAATGGTCCCAGCGAATTTTTTTCGTATTTGAAAACATATTTTTCATTATCATTACAATTACTACCTTCTACTATGGTTATATTAGTGTCCATATGATGTGTCAAGTTGCTAGGGAGCCCAGGGGACCCCCCTGGAGGTCCCTCCATTCAACTATCCACTTACCGGTTATTTGCAACACACCTGGTAAAAAACAATATCCAATCTCTAATCTATAAAAAAAAAACCGGCGAAGAACCAAAAAACAGCAGAAAAAACAAATGTGGTTATATTTTGTTATTATTTTGCTGAAAAACGCTTTCCAAATTTTCGATAGCCAGAAACGTCCGATCACGTCGGGAGCCGATCAAAAAGTCAAAACCTTTGATATATTATTCAAGCCACTGATTCACTACATACATTCTTATTAATACAATATTGCCTTAATTTCCCAATAAAGATTGTTTTATTTTGATATAAATCTCATCGTTAGTCATTATGTTTCATGCAAGTTAATATTTAAATATGACGTCATTTCTGATTGTGGTTACGATGCTGACTCGAGCAATGGAACCCGAGTGACACTAATGTTCATTCTATATGTCACTGTGCATGAAAAACCAGATTTTGTCGCTCGGTGTCAATGAGCTGACAATTGACATCGGAAAACGATGTCAGGCGGTCAAGTGGCCTTTGTCTTCATGGTGGTCGGAGTCTGGTTGACCTGATAGTTTTGAATTTAAGAACCATCATGGGTCCATTAGGCCAAAAGATTTTCAAAATCTTATGTCATTAGGCCTGAGAAGGGCTTGGCCTATTTTGTTTTTGTCTAATCCTTGAGGATGCCTATTACTTTTTGGGGTTAATCCATCACCACCTAGTAAGGTAGGTAATCGTTGGTTTGTGCTTTATAAAAAAAAACAGAAAATTTCAACAATCATAAGTAAAGTGGCTGAAGGCTTCATGTTTGTTTCAGGTTTTATTATGGGATGTTGACATTGGAGAATATTAGATAATTTTGATTTGGGAATAGCATAAAGATGCTATGATTTTCAATTGGGATTTACACAGTCTATAGGTAAATCTTAAGCTTCCATGCTTCATGGATAGGGTAGAGTAGAAGATTCAGTTTGGCCCGGAATTTCACATGAGTAGAGAAGGGAACAGTAAGCCACAAGAACTTCAAAGAGGGAAGCACTTATCCAGCTGACGGGAATAACTCAAGGCCAATTCTTTCCTTTTATTATGTAACAGATCAGCGGTCTACCTAGTGTAAAATTTTATACTTTATCACTAACTAATTCATATTAACTTTTTACCTTTACTTGTTTGGCTCACTTGGTAGATATTATACACATTTAATGCCTTTTACCTATATACCTATCTAATAACCCTGGAAACAAAGATTCATGAGTCTTTTCCCTCTAGGTATAATTTATTTTAAATAAAACACCCAAAAGGTAAGCGTTACCAAGAAAAGCTCCTTCATAACTTTAGTTTTTTTTTAAACTGTAGAAATGGATATTATCTTCATATTTTAATGTATTATTCCCAACGAAGAGGGTAGATATTCTTATAAATAAAGAATACTTGTTTTGTTTATGTTTGAAGTGTTTACTGCTTGACTGTTTTCCCCATTTCGTTCTTGAAAATACAATTAACATCTATTAAAGACAATCTAGGTTTTGTAATTTACTAGACTATATAACTTACAGAATCTCTTCGAAATTACGTGGCTCCCAATTTGAGTACACAAAGGTCATATGCCAAGAACTCCACGTTAAGAGCTAACCGTTCGCAATCTTTAGTGGCAAAAATGACGCCACAATATACATATGCATACATTGTAATGCAATTAAAGACAAACACTCAATTTGGTATTAGTTGCCTTTTAATCATTTTTCAAACATTTCAAAGATCATATTATCATGACAGTTCACCCTTTTTGACTTTGAAGAAAAACTTAAACTTACGCCTGGAACAAATCCGCATCCTAACTTAAAAAAAATACTTGCGAGTTTCTGAGGACCGAATGAACTTTATTATATTACATTATTTATTGCATTTGATTTATTCTCATGACTTTTTCGTTCTCAACGAGATAATCTATCGGTAAACGGACGGCTTGCGATGGATTCCGATCTGGCACCATTACTGGAATACCTTACACTAAATAAATCAGAGCCACGCACATAATTTGGTATTATCATTAAGTAGGTTAATTTCATAGATAATCCTATTGTAATATACCGGTCAAAAAGTAAGGCGCCATGACATTACCATAACAAATCGGCTATCTCACAATTGACTCGTTTAAAAAATAAGAGATGGAAGACGAAAGTGAAGTTGTTTCGAATGTGAACAGGCATATAAATAAGCAGTTTTTAAAATAAACCCTTTAACGCATATTCGCTTAAGGAGAAGTTCAAAATAAGTAAATTTAGGTAGGTCAGTGCTTGACATGGATATTTCTTTTACCATACAAATGTTTGGGTTTTCTCTCCAATTAGAGCCGCTTGCTCTGGCTCCCGGGTGTAAACAGCACAAGTGCTAGTTAAGTGACCGTAACGAAGCTGAAAAAATCAACAGGGAAAATACTCAACGTTTCGAGGAACAAATCTGCCCCCGTTGTCAAGAACGAACAAATCTAAAAATGAAAATGGTTAGTAAATAGTTAGGGAACACACAGGAGGAGCTCCGAAAATTTCCGAGCGAAAGAATTAGGCAAGTCCGAGTTCGACGAAAATCAGCCGTCGGGGGTTTTCTGTGATGAGACGACCGAATCTGGACATTAGAAAATCGATGCCCCTAGGGGCGAGGCTGTGCAAAAGAAAAAAAGGCGATTTGACGTCCGCAAGGGTTGACGCTGGGCAGGGATGTTCGGCGGGCGCCCCTTAAACCGTTAAAAATATTTTGGAACCTAAGGGCTCCATTTAGGGGCCGAAATTTTGCGACGTCCAAAATCACAGTTTTGGTCAATTTTGTTCGACTGGCGGTCCTATACACGCAAAAATATTTTTGAAACCTAGGGGCTCTATTTAGGGGCCGATATTTTGCGACGTCCAAAATCATAGTTTTGGTCAATTTTGTTCGGCGAGCGGTCCTATACACGAAAAAAACATTTTTGGGGCCTAGGGGCTCATTTAGGGGCCGAGGGGATTTGACGTCCGAATGGGTTCAAATTCGGGTTAGGGGGGTTTTCGACGATGCCGAGTTCGAATCTGACGTCGGCGGGAACCTACCGCGAACAGATTCCGCGATAGGAGTCGGACGAGGTCGAATTTTGGTGATGGGCGAACGAGACCTCCAAAGAGCACCCTCACGCATTTGACTTAAAAAAAAGTATTTTGCGTGATTTTCGATCCGACGAACCCATTTCCCGTGATCGGGCCCCATCGATTTCGAAAACGGACGACGTGTAGGATTTTAAAAAATTGAATTTTTACGTTAATGACATGTAAATGGACCCCTTTAATCGATTTCGTCATGAAAACGGGCTTTTTGGAAAAAAAAATTTAAAATTTCAGGGGTATAATTTGACTTAAAAAAATCGAGATTTTCAGAAAATCGGCTATAATTCGAAAACGGTAATAGTTAGGGGTAAACTTTAAATAGGAAAAATATGGGTCTCATCGGGTACTATAATGTGTCGTATCCAGTTTGATTGTACGACGTTTCGTTTTTTTTTAAATTGACCAAACGTGAATTTCATATTTTCGCCTTTTTCTCGGTAAGGAAAAGAGGTATTTCAAATCGGTTTGCGCTAGTATTTGCGTCGTTTTAAGGTCCATCGAAAAGTTCCTATACAGTTTTTCAATAAGAGTTCAAATAAGGTAGGTATTCGATAAAATGTAAAGTTCGTCTGAAAATTTTCATTTTTCTGGGATGTGAAATTCTTTGTATGGGGAACGTGAGCTCGGAATAGAACTCGTCTTTAGGCAAGTCCGAGTTCGACGAAAATCAGCCGTCGGGGGTTTTCGGTGATGAGACGGCCGAATCTGGACATTAGAAAGTCGAGGCCCCTAGGGGGCGAGGCTGCGCGAAAGAAAAAAAAGCGATTTGACGTCCGAAAGGGTTGACGTTCAGCAGGGATTCAAATTCGGCGGGCGCCCCGTCGTTCGTCTTTACTTTGGTTAATTACGGTTAGTTTGGGTTAGTTTTAGCTTAGTATGGGTTAGTTTAGGTAGCGCGCTCGTCTTAATGCGCTTGTTTGGCTAGTTAAAGTTAGTTTCGATTATTTTTGCTTAATCTTTACTTTGGTTAATTACGGTTAGTTTGGGTAGCGCGCTCGACCGAATGCGCTTGTTTGGCTAGTTAAAGTTAGTTTCGATTATTTTTGCTTAATCTGGAATACGGAAGACAAGCGCGCGTAGCGCTATTATCTTTACTTTGATTAATCACGGTTAGTTTGGGTTAGTTTGCGTTAGTTTGGGTAGCGCGCTCGTCTCAATTCGCTCATTTGGCTAGTTAAATTTAGTTTCGATTATTTCTGCTTAATCTGCAATTGTTAATTACGGTTAGTTTGCGTTAGTTTGGGTTAGTCTGGGGTGGTTTGGGTTAGTTTGGGTTAGTTTGCGTTAGTTTGGGTAGCGCGCTCGTCTCAATGCGCTTGTTTGTCTAGTTAAAGTTAGTTTCGATTATTTTTGCTTAATCTGGGATACGGAGGAAATTTTCGGAGCTCCCCTTGTGTGTTCCCTAGACTCTTGTACGGTTACTGGTCTTTAGTGTGATATTGAGGTGTTATTAGGTAAATTAATTTGTTTTTGAAATTTTATATATCTATAATTTGGTGTTATTCGCTTAGGAAGAACTTAATAATTTTTGTTGAAAGGTTTAGTTAATTTTTAAGTGTCCCTTATCAACTTCAATTTTTAGCAAAGGTAACCAGGTACTATTAAAACTAACAGAAGTTAAAGCAACACATTCATCGTTATTTAATAAAATTGAAGCGTTCCATTGTATTCTGTGATTATTATCAAATGCATGTTGACAAATATGTGATTTGTGGAATTGTGTATTTTTAATATAAGTTTGGTGTTCTTTTATACATTTTGATAATGGTCTACAGGTTTCACCTATATAAAATTTATTGCATTCACATGGTATTTTATAGATATCATTTTTAGTAGTTTCATTTTCATTGAGTGGTTTTGTTTTTGTTAGTTTGGATCTGAGGGTGTTTTCTGTTTTGAAAATAGTACGAATGTTAAATTTATTGCCTATTCGTTTTATTTTGTCTGATAAACCAGGAATATAAGGAATAAAGAGGTTCGTAATAGGTCTATTTTGATTTTGCCTAATATTTGATTGTTCAAACTCGGTAAAGCATTTTTGAATGAAAACAATAGGATAGTTATTATTAATCAAAACATTGCTTAAAAATTCTTTTTCTGTGTTGAAATTTTGATTATTACAAATTATTTTCATCCGATCATATAGACTTTTTACGACCCCCTTTTTAACCATTATTGCGTGATTTGATTTTAAAATTTAAATATCTGTTTGAATGTGTAGGTTTCCTGTATATTTTTGTTTCGAAACTATTCAAGTCTTTTTTTTATAAGAATGTCAAGAAATGAAAGTTGTTCGTTAATTTATTTTTCTATAGTGAATTGGATTCTAGGTTTTTCGTGTTAATATGATTTAGAAAATCGTTAAGAAAATGTTCGTTAGATTGATAAATAGAACAAATGTCATCTATATAACGCCACCAAATAAAAGGTTTATATTGATAATTTTCAACAAAATTTAATTGAAAATTTTCCATAAAAATATTACTTAATAAAGGTGATAGAGGCGAACCCATAGCCATACCATTGTTTTGTTGATAGTAGTTAGCATTGTATTGAAAGTATGTAGTTTTTACGCAAAAAGTAAGTAATTCGAGTATGGTGTCAATATTCAGTTTTGTACGCTCACTAAGGTTAGTATCATTGTCAAGAGGAATTTAGAATTAGAACCAAAATCATTTAAAATTAAACAAAATTTAACATACACAGAACAAAGAGCATTACAGTCATTGAAAAGAGATAACACTATTAAAATTCTTCCAGCCGATAAAGGCAATTCAACCGTATTAATGAATTGCTTTACTTACGATGAAAAGATAATGTCTCTTTTAAATGATAGTAATTACTCAATACTAAATAAAGATCCAACAGAACGTATTGAGAGACAGATATACAATATACTAAAAAAACACAAAAATCAGTTCAATGATATAGAAAGATTCAAACTGACACCACACAATAGCAAAACACCTCATTTTTATGGAGTACCAAAAATACATAAACCAAACATACCTCTACGTCCAATAGTAATCCACTTGCAAACAACACTAGCTCATATATAAGAAATACAAAACATTTTTTAGAAATTAAATGAAGGCTAAAGGCTGTGCGCATGTACGAAACATAGTAATGAAACAATCTTTGTATATCATGCAAATTTTAATCCAAAAGGAATCACGAAGAGTGTAACAGAGCGCTTTCGGCCGTAGCCATCATCAATGTTACCTGAAAGTAAGTAAAAGAACCCCTTGTCAGTGGAGAGTCAGAGAATGTTGTTGAATTGAGACAATGGTTATTTTTGGTAAAAAATTTATATGAGATGAATACTATTGCGCTCAGTTATAAATTGTTGGGATTAAAAATTTGTTATCACAAAAAGGGTGATTAACTAAAGTAATTAATTAAGAATGATGGTTTTTGTGTCATTTTTATACGTGAAAAAGAAAATGGTGGACCTCTTTTACTTACTTGT
>MU191164.1:3331-37647 GCA_016904865.1 Pissodes strobi | reverse complement strand
CCCTGGTATATTTGAAATCCTCGTGCAAAACCGTATATAAATCTCCATCGAGTATTTCTGACTGGCTATTCTTTTTCACTAATCTTATGGCTTGATGTTCTATAACTGGGTCTCTATATGAAGGGTTCATATAAAGCGAAGGGTACCCCCAAGAAATCTTCTATTGGGCTCCCCAAGTATAATTTATTCCGTAACCTGATAAATTGTACAGTTTTAAACGTCTTAATATATCCGAAGTAATATAGACATTTTTATTATGTCCGTCACCGTACAGTACATTTTCAACTTTATAAAGTATGCAAAAAGTACAAGGTATGTATTACAGTAGAAATATCACAACTTTAACGGCACCCAAAATAACCGGCGACCATTATAGCTACGAAAGAGAAAATTCTCATTAATTCTTTAGATAGATTAATATTAAATTGAAAACATATGCCCTACATGTACATTTAGGATAATAAAATGCGGAATGAAATGGAAAATATGGATGTACGCGACTTTGATAAAATTAGCAAAGGCATTAGGCCTTTGAATAATATTTATTCCAGGAATGTCTCTTCACTTAGCTGTTCTAATGAAAGTTTTACCCAATGAAATTTGGGTACCTACCTACTACAGTCTGTATGTAGGTATATTCAATAATACATGTTATGAATGTAAAATGAGTCTCAAAAATGTCCGTCGCTGCTCTTATATTTTGAAAAAATTAACTAAGAGCATTAAAATAAAGGGCCCTTAAAGGTCTATATAGATACTGTCTCTTGGTGTAAAAATGAATGACAAAACAATCAAAGCGCGGCTCTGTGTCTTTTCAATAATAATTTCCCTCCAAATTTAATAAAAAAAATCTAAACTTGGATATTTTGCTGCAGTTGCGCATACGAGAATGATTTTGTGCAGAATGTTGTGTGTGTTTTATTATGACAAACTTTTTGTTGTACGTTTTCACTCTATTCCATTCTGTGCGTCTGAGACCTAAACTGGAATATTTATCTATTTATTCGTCTTACGAATGCATTTTTCCTTAAGCCTATTCTGTACTTTATTTTACAAATCTATTTACCTCCTCCGAGCCTGATTCTATGGACCAGTTATTTACAACTAGATACTAATTTTCCAAGAATATGACGTTCGTCGTCTTTTGATGTTCCACCAAACTATCTTAAATTTGGTAATTCGGACAATGTTTAACATGTTTTCCATATTTGCTGCAAAAGGCTGTGGGGAAACAGTGTCGTCCACCTAGGGGTTCGCGAGACCACGAACTTGTCTCGGTATTGGTTTCGGTACCGACTTCGACAACTATATCGAGCCCAGAAATGTAGTACCAATGCCCGGACCGAGACATTCTTCTCGAGACCGAAATCGACACCAAGGCTAATATTCTAACATTCTCGATCTGTACCTATGATCGGAAGTAAGCTCATAGACGGATCTGTCTACATTTTTGCAGATAAAGATGTCCTGTGCTTAAAAGGGTGTGGAAATAGTGTAATTGAATTTAGAAGCAGATTTGTGGAGTAGGGAGTATTTAGAAATCCGGCAACGCCACACTCTAGAATCGACGTTTAATTCACCGCTAATTAATATAGGATGGATACAGCTTGAGAATTTATTTTCAAAACTGTTAAAAATTAAACTGAGTTCCGGACTAGAATAAATCGAGCCGACCGATTTTTTGTACATTTGAATGATTAGCATTCAGATATCTTTTGGCAAGAATCACGGTGCCACCACTTTTGAGAATCTGTGATCTTGGCAGATTTCTTGAAGGAGTAGGATATCAGTTTCATGCATTTCACAGAAATTGATTAGTTCAGGTTTCTTGTCGCAGATAGAATTGGCAAAAGGCTATTCTTAGATAAGATGTTAAGAACGCATTTTTGAGATATGGGGAGAGATTATGACTGAGCTATAGTCTGCATAAAATATTCGAGCTGCTTCTGAAAAGTGAACAAGAATTCCTGCATCGTCTCCTGCATAACCTACTATGGCTAACACTTGTGGAAGAGCATGGTCTAGGTATATGAATTGGAGGGAATAAAAGAGAATCAAAGTATATTGTTATTTTGGGTTCCACAAATAAGTGGCTGAGAAGAAGATTTTAGGGGTAGGTCTCTTTGAACGACTTGAGAAATGGTCACCTTCGCAATTTGCGCAATTAGCCTGTGAGTACCCAAATAATTCATATTAGTATCAGTCAACAGCAATATGTCCTGGCATGGCCACGTTTCTATCATCGCAAAATCAGACTCGCAGAAGCTTGGTGCGCTATTTGGCAACAAAAAACTATATACACTGCAGCAGCTATTCGTGCTTTACAAAGCGCAAATAAGACCGTGCTTGGAATAATGCTCGCACATCTGGGGTGCCGCACCTTTACACACCCTAAAGCTGCTGGATTCCATTCAGAAGAGAGTTGTGCATCTCGTCGGCGACCTGGAGTTCACCCGGTATCTGGATAGTCTGGAACACCGCAGACATCTGGCTGAGATCTCCCTGTTTTACAGATATGTTCATGGCAGATGTTCCGGGGATTTGACCCGCATCATCGCGCCTTCCAGCAATGCCTGTCAGACAGTCATGATAAAAGGCAAGTGCACCTGTTCGTCTTACAACTGGAAACACCTAGAACGCCGCTTCACAAGGACTCATTATTCTACATTACTATGAAACTCACTCCCAGGACATCTATTTCACGCTACCCCCACACCGCTTGTCAAGTGCCATAGGATCTCCCTTTAATGTGTGTGCCACTGCCACAAAAAAGTATTTATCATAGTTTTTGCGATTATGAATGTAGTATCAAGTTATATTTAAATCAAAAATATTTTTTGGGTCTTGGGAAGAATAACTAGCATTAAACGCTTGGATGCATTGTTATGGTACCAATCTATAGATGTTTAATGAGATGAAACCAATCTCTTCCAAATTCATTTTGACCATATGAGCAGTCTATTCTTCCATTAATTCCCTTAGGATTTGGTGCAGATTTTTTTTCTTGGGGAAGCTGAATATATGGAAAGAATATTTAAGACCTTAGGAAACTTACTAATTTTCTATAGTTAGTTAGACTGTTGGTTCGGGACAAATCACACCACCATTTATAAATATATAATTTTAGGGATATTAATTTTATTAATTGTAATGACATCAGAGACAATATTAAAAGGTTTTTTATCGCGTAAAATGACAGGCTATATTCTATGATTGATTTTATCGGCATTTGAAACGTTATCTCTTGGTATAGGATTATTTGAATTTACATGTTGAGAGATTTCTTGTGTTAGAGATGGTTTGTTTGTTTAGATTTTAATGGTGGATAGTAAGAATTATGATTTTTACATGTGTAGGTCTGGATTGAAGTTGCCCTCAATCCTGACGTTTGATCACTTTTGGAAGTAGCTTTATTCGCACGCAAATTTTTTAGATGACTTAATGAATGTGAACTTACCATTAACATTTTATTTAATTATGTGTTAGTTTATAAATTTATGTTGTTTTTTTTTATACAAAATATATATTTATGACATACGAGTTGATACTCGCCTGTATAAGCAATAGGAGCAGAAAATTAGTTTTTCTTTTCCATGAAAATTTAAACGAAATTATATTTCCTGTTGATATAACTAACTCATAAATAATAATTAACACGTTCACTGCCGTAGGTATATTTGCTTGTTTGGCCATAACGCCACGATATTTTTTTGAAATCTGTTCCTACAGGCCAATAACGCCACTGAGTAAAGTATTGCATAACTAAAAGTCTTCTAGCGAAAATTTTGAAAAATAACGCCTCTAGCCTTCAAAAATATTTTTTTTGTAGCTCGGTCCTATAGACTGAGTCGGCGCAGGAGGATCTCGTCTTCGATTTGCGACACTCGGTCCGGTACCGCGGTCCGTATTGATCTGTTGTGACGCGTTTACGCTTGTTGTTCGAATCTTTTCAGGGGTCCACGTTGATTAGTAAGGCCGACTCAACTTATATACATTCTAGGAGGCATATTTTTCGATATTTGACAAATTTCTCAAAAAAAAATTCCGGTAAGGTTTGGGTTCTGAGATTTTTAGAGGTTGATCAGGAACCCTTTTTCGATACTTAAAACATTTGCCAATGAATTAAAATAAAAGACGAAGATATGAAAAAAATTATAAGATATCTATGTTGTACTGACATTAGTAGAATTAAAAAAACTCAAAACTGCTAGGTGCGAACTTGTCTCACAGGCCGGCTCGGTCTATTAGCATGCTTATTGGCACTAAAGAAAAGACCGGCGGCGCTCGGGAACCTTTAAACGATCTCGGTCTTATAGACCGAGTTGGCGTGTGCGAACCGTTTTATCACGGTCTATAGGACCGAGTTTTTATAGTTGGAACACTTCGTTCTCGGTCCTATAGACCGTGACGGCAGGGAACGTGTTAAGAAAAGTTTTGGTAAAAATAGGACAAACCTGATCCAAAAGTGATTTTGTCGTGCCGCTCCTCTTTCCGTATTAAAGGAGGCTTTAATTCCTTTATGGTTACCTGCAAAAAGGTACAAGTTCAATATACAAAAACCTGGCCTGAATACGTTAAACTGTTAAACTTTTATGTCAACAAAAGGCAGAAGAATATCAAAGATACGTGGGCGAATGTTTATTGTCATTCATTAGACTTAACTGAATAATGCTCATATTGAAAGAATATACCGAACTAGGCTGAACATCGCAGCTCAGCTGCTAATTCTGAGAAATAATAATGAAAAACTATAGCAAAATAGGTTCTTAACAGTTTGATTCCATTATTCTTTCGAGAACATATCTTCTTTGCTTCGCTTCAGTAAAACATTGCTTAATAAACATGCCTACGTTGCCTCGTGCTGAATATTCTTATGTAATAATGTGTGCTTGTATTATCAGCAACCTTCAACGTAAAAGTGAAAGCAATTTTATTCCTTTTCTTTGATGTTGCATAAGAGGAAGTCGGAACACTTGAGCACTGGGACATTGACGTCCTTTTTCTCCAGCTATAGAAATCGTCTTACTTACTTCATTATTAAATGCAGTGGCGGAACTGCAGCAAAATGGAGCAGTAAGGGGGGGACCCGTGAACGCTGAGGCTTCCTGCCCTCTGGCAAAACTGCTGCGATTTTTCTCTAACAATAACGAAAAATTCGTTTTCATAATACCTCTCTGAAACTATCATTTTCGACGTCTCTGTGGAGCAAAGAAAGTAAGTCTTTCCGGCTTTCCGGTACGGGCACGGGAAAAATTTTCCCGGTCCCTAATTAGGCAGCGGGAAAAGTTTTCCCGCTCCCTAATTTTAAGTGCTAAATTTGCAGTTATTTAGTCACAGAATAAGCATAAAGTATAATAAATTGGGTTAAAATGATACAGCGATGCAGTCTACAAGATTAATCTAGTACATTTTAGCGTCAATAGTCTAATTTTAAGTAAAATTATTAATTGACAGGGAAAAAATTCCTTTACTAATAAGAATAAAAAATCGTGGTAAACTTTTAGCCCCTTCTAAAGCTGTGTCAAGAATATGCATGATAGCAGAAAGGTATTTGAGACAAAATATGCATGTTCTATTTACTAAG
Organism: Pissodes strobi; assembly: GCA_016904865.1. Lineage (NCBI taxonomy): Eukaryota > Metazoa > Arthropoda > Insecta > Coleoptera > Curculionidae > Pissodes > Pissodes strobi. The sequence goes on along the minus strand of MU191164.1, from coordinate 32,063 downwards.
AAACACATGAAACAATATCTAAGAAATGCTATTTTGCAGGGTATTCACAATCCCTTTGACAATGATTTAATGAACGGCCATATTCTGTCTCAAGATGTTCTAGATAATCACAAAATTCAGTTATCAAAATTGATTATAGATACATTTTTGGACATTAGAATGTTTTATCAAGCCAAAGTAGCTTCACAAAAAGATGCGTATATTAGACAAAAATATACAAAACTCGTATTGTTTTCGAACCAATAATCCTCGATAAGTTATCAGAGATTTTAATTTATAAGTAGGTAGTTTCAAAAATTATTTTGCATTTATAGTATACCTAATCATATTTGTTTCGAATGTAAAATTGTGGTTGATTTATATTTTAATTAAGCCTTTGTAGTTGTAATGAAAACTTTGAATAAAATATTTAAGAGTATGCTTCTTCTTTTCCTGTTGAGCTATTTTTCGCAACCCTATTGACACTTAAGAAAGATTGTCCAATAAAATGGTTTGTCAACTTTTTTGAGACAATGAAAAGTGCTTAGACGTACATTCTACATCAAATAAACTACAGGTAGATTTTCCTAAGGTGACAAGCTTTTAAAATAATTACTTCTGAAAACTATATCCTTATTTCATTCGAATACTTAGTCCAATAAAGAGCGTGCTCAAGTATTTTTTTGCATATCTATGATAATGAAATAGGTAGTAATCTAAATTTCAATAACTTATTTTATTTAAGTCATGAAAAATTTTAATATTATTCTTTTCATCTTAAAAATAGATTTCCCTTGAAGTTATATCCCCCCAAAATGGTTCTGGAAAACTTCATGACCTTCGCAATTTTCTTTTTTTCACTAGAAAGGGTGTGTCCTATAGAGTAGTTTAAGAGAAAAAATTTGCGGATCCCCCATATTTGTGCCGAAAGAAAGCCCCCAACGTTCAAATTTTGAGGTTAAATTGGGTATGCCTTGGGTTAGCACTTGGTTAGTTTCCTTTTCTTGAGCCCCCGGAGCGGGCGGAGGCCCATGCGCGAAGTGAAATATGAGTAGAATGATAAAAAAATACTAAATGAAATATGCACAAATCAAGTATATTATGGCAACCAGTTGCCAAAATTCCCTTTTATTTCCACGTTCAATTTCATTATTTTCACGTTCCACCCGGGAAAGGAGTAGATGAAGTTCTTCGGGGCATTTTTTTCCTCAAATGTGGAAGATCCACATTTTTTTTTTCTCTTAAACTACTCTATAGGACACTATAGTGAAAAAAAGAAAATTGCGAAATTCTGAGGGTCATGAAGTTTACCAGACCCAATATAAATATTCCTAACAAACTATTCGTATGATATCTACATATCGTAAAACAGATTGTTAAAAAGTGTACTATACCATATCGCATTCTAACTACTAAAATAATAATATAGCATTCATATTTTAATGATTCCCGCTCGTATTTCAAATATTTGCATTTTTATTCGTCGGGGATCACCAATAGAATACATCATGTTGACACATGCGCAAATAAGGCATGTCCTCCTTAAAGACAAACTTATGCGAGAAAACAGAGCCGTCGTCTATATCTATCCTTTAACATTGGCTTCACCGTTGTGCTGATGCGAGCAATATATTTGTTATTATATATATGGTTTGCCTATAGATGCAAGATTTCGGCTTGATTTCGAATTCTAACTCCTTAGCAATAGTCAAGGCTGAGTAAATCAAAATTGAATTTTTGTGAATTTCCAGGGGGGCGGGCATAAAAGTAGGCATAGTTTTTTTAACTATATACGAAACTACACACTATTGCAATTATCTATAAAATGAAAAAATCTGTTGGAAGAGAATTTAGTTTTATTTAATTTTATTTATATTTGAGAAATATTCACCTAATAAAACTAATATTGCCAGAAAACATCATGAAAATATTATTTCCTGTTATTCTAATGAAAGGGTAAGAAAAGAAAGATCGATTAAATTTCATAATACTTAATATTAAATAAAATTTTTACTTAATATAAGTTGCCCCTAATTTGCTAAAGCAGTTCACATTTCTGAAACAATTTAATATGGTTTTAATAACCCCAGTTTGAAAATTACATAGCAGAAGCAGATGAATATTTTAAACTGACATGAAAATGAAAAGAGCACCTAATTTATTTTAAGGCTGAATAAATAGTAGAATGACTTGCCATATGGAGTCGGTAAATACAATGCTTGTTATTATTTTGGTACTTTAACAGCAAGACTCTTAAGAAAATGAAATATAATGCCTATTTATTTAAGTGTGCTCTTTTTGTTTAGACATATATGGTATTGGTAAATACATATATTTTATTAAAGTAAAATGTGTGGTTTATTGAAGTTCAAGTAGAGTTCCTACTTATTTTTAATATAGCAAAAGGTACCACTTTCGAATTTATAAGCAGGGCTGGTCCTATGGGGTGAGGTGATGAGGGAAATTGACGAAAATTAAATATTAAATATTTTGTAAATATACTATCCAACTACTTACATACATTCAAACAAATAAAACACAAAATCTCATTACCTAAAAGTACTTGTTTGCATCTCAGTTTTGGAAATTACCTAACTAGAAAAAGAAGTTGCTACATAAAACTTTGACTGAACATTATTTATAGGCCTGACCGAACATACATGAATTGTTATATCCGTCCATTAATTTGTATGGTTTATTAAATTTTAAAAAAGTATAATTTTGGGAAATAAATGAGTATGCCGCAAGAAATTTTAGACCCCTAAACCCTCCCTTCAATTAATCCCCCCCCCCCCCCCAGAATATCGATTCAAGGCCGCCCTTTTAAATTTAAAATTTAAATAATACTTGGATCCTTATTTTGAGCCCCCCTTTTGTGAAATTTCGGTGTCTATGAATCAGCGTGACATTTGTAATAACTTTATAAACGTTTTATTTATCAGTCAAGCAAGTAGTCATGCATGGCATTATTTAGGAACAATTATTATAATTAATCCTTTTGCCTTATAATATAGGCACCGTAGAACAACAAATCAATGCTGAATTGTAAAATACTGCGAACATATTGATAGGTGACAGTCTGCTTTCGACACACCGCAATAGGACCAGCTGGAAGCTGGAAGAAATTACTCGAAAAAGTGACACATCTTAACGCTTTAATTCAAAAATTAAACATATCCTATGTGGCTGGCGAAGGAAGAGAAAAGCATTTATCCAGTAGTGCCCATAATCCTTTTCCATGTGTTATTTAACATTTGCGGAATATTATCAGAATAGGCTGCAGATGATTATATAAATATTTAGTAATGCAGAGAGATATGAATACCACCACGATACACATATAACGGTATGCTCTTGCGCAGGCAGAACCTTCCACACAGAAACGTGTGACGTCACCCGGGAACGACGCTTACGATTCTGTTATGTAAGCGTGTATAGAACATATGTTTTGAAATGCAATATTCGCAGTTTTGGGGGATTCTAAAGGACATTTCGATAATAGGTACGTTCCTAACTATACGTGTACGTGTGTTAACTAAAGAATAAAAGCATTTTCATTCTATATTTATATTACTAATTATTATAATTGATATATTATACATAGTTTTACTCTAGAAAATAGTTTAAATGTATAAAAGGGTATTTAAGTATTATTTCAACATTTTAGAACTAAGTAAAAAAGTCGGGATGAGATTGGTTGATGTAATGTTTATACTTGATGCGTAGAATCGAGGGGTACTCGGTCATTATAGTATTGTTTTATAATTCATTCCTTCATAAATTAATTTTTTCTTAATTTAAAAAAAATTACGTAAATTCAAATATTCTGTACGCCATAGAAGTAAATCAGCTGAGAGAAGTTCTTTTTGATTCTAATATCTTGGCCCATAACATATCCAAAAATAATAAATAAAAATCTCATGCAAATAAAAAGTCATTAAGCATTAAAAAAATATTCAATTTAATTTAGCCCACAAGATATAGTTTTACCAAACTTAAAGTACAATTTTAATTTTTTTTTGTATTGACCTCATTATTTAATAGTCAATATTCTGAACCCTTTCAATTATTTTTTGCCTATTTTTACATATTTATTTCATTTCTACTGAAGTAGACTCGGTTTGCAAAGTACTTTTTGATCCCAATACTTTAAGCCATAACATATCCAAAAATCTTTGAAAATAAAAAGTTATTTTTTTACACAATAATTTTTTTTATCATTCCATTATAAATGTTTCAGTGCTTTGTTTCTTTTTTCAATAAACTAGCAAAACCAATGAGTTTTTTTTATTTTACATTTTCAAGAAATTTCAAGATTTTGTTGGTTTCTTTCCAAGACATCTTGGACTTGAGAAGTAATTTCTTGTCTTGTCTTGAAAAACGAAGACTATTTCTTGTCATGATCTTGTCTTGAAACCAAGACAAGATCAAGACAAAATCAAGAAGTTGTCAAGGAAGTGACGACCCCTACATATCGTACCGGATTTGGTTAAATAGTAGTTTTTTTTTAATATACCATTTTTTAAATATAATACTAATTAACAAAAAGGGAAGGCCTAAATGAAAAAAAATATATTCTTCATAAAAGTTTCGCTTATGTCTTGACAAGGTAATAGAGCAAATCCCATAATTTTTGCTTGTAAGCTAACAAACATATCACAATAAAATCATATACATATCGCAACGGATTTCGTTAAAAAGTAGTTTTTTAAAATATACCACTCAATTAACAAAAAAAAATGAAAAAAAATATATAAAACCTTAAAAAAAAAATAAAAGCAACGGGGTTCGAACTCAGGCCGCGCCGCTGGTCCGCCGATAGAGCCGCCGAATCGAGACCTAACCACCTAGACCACTCTGCCACGAGAGCTGTTGGAACAGAACGATTGCATGGAGAAGACATGGCGCGATTAGGTGCGCAAATCAATCAGCTCTTGTAGCGCTTCAGAACCTAACGATTTTAGCCATATATGTAATAAGAATATATCTCGCATTATGCCAATTACGTGAAGCCAAGACCAAAGGACGAATGTATATGAACTAGGCATAAGTCGGTCTACTCGGGAAACCGGTTCGAACTGCGCATGTCACGAATTCTTGCCAATAAGATATTAGGAGGCAATTTCTACGTTTTCAATGCACGTGAAGAAAACATATTCCACTTTTCATTATCATCAAAACGAATATTTACGGTTAAATTGTATTTGGTTAGCTACATTTTCCATTACTTTTATTAGCAATAATATTCCTTTTTTAGGAAAACTGAAATTACGAACTTAAAACACATAATAAGAGTAGTTTAAATACTTGGAAATTTCCGGTAATAAAATTATTGTATACGAATACAGTAAAGATTACATATAAATATAGCAATGCTTCTTTCCACGCAATTTTGAGGACATAATTTGCTCTATAATCGATAATATAACGTCACGAGAATAGAAAGCAATATTCTTGTGATGATAACGCCGAAATAACAAACTTGTAACAAAATACAAACAAAGCAATTACAATTCGATATTCAACATGGCCGGTTTTATTTTATTACCGCGACGACGACGACGTCAGCGTAGACAACGATGCTTGCTCTGTAGCCAATAAACGTGTTTATATCCGATTTTGCGCATATCTACCGGTTTCCTAACGAGTCAGACTTATGCGAAATACATACGGCGAAAACATATCCATCTCTCTGTGTCGGTTACACGTCCAACTCATTGCATAAAGGGTCAATGCGCGATATATTCTTTTTATATATATGATTTTAGCACCCTGGTACCATCGTATGTGAGCATGTGTAAATATTCCTCCCGCCGCGCGTTAAGAAGTTTCACTTTAATCACACTTCAATAAGACATGTTGCTTTATTTTTTTTTTACTTATTTAAATTTTGGCAAATATTTTTTAACCACAAGTGTCTGGCTGGAGCATGAACCGTGACTTGACTAACCCAAACTAAGGCACAACAGCACCCGAATGTCGAATTAGCAGCAGCTAAAATCACGGTACGGTACGTGAAAATAGGATCCATCTCTAGCCATAGGATGTCCCTTTAGAGTGTGCGCCACTGCCATAAAAAATCATGTAGATCGTGGAAATATGTAATAAAAATAATAAATAATAAAGTAAAGCTTTAATAATTAAAGATACTCACCATCTTTTACGTTAATTCCATCTTCTCTTCGACAAGCTCGAATCCACTGATTTGCTAACTCATGTTTTGGAAAAACGAAAATATTTAATATTACTCCATTTGGTGGTCCTATTGTTGTTCTTACAAGTAGCCACAGCACAGTTCGGCATAATTATACTCTAAGTTTTTAATTTAAATAATCCTATAACATTATATAAACACAAAACCAATCTAAAAATTCACTTAATTAAATAAACTATGACAGCGTCAAACTTTCCCGGGTGACGTCGATGCGCGGGTGAGTCAAAAACGAGTCTAGAAATCAGCATACCGTTATATGTGGATCGTGAATACCACGGTAATGGTTAGCTCTAATTATTACGTGCCAACTTCCAACTATTGCATGCATTACTATTTTAAATTATTTTCCATGGGTGATAATACCCAAACTTTCCAACACAGTCTAGCGGCCGGCGACGCGTAACGCTTACGTTCATGGCGTACGCAAGGGTCATTAAAGACTTTCGGGCGAACCCACCCCTCTTTAACTCTTTTGGGGTCAGAGGTCTTTTTGATCGGCGCCCCCGTTCCTGCTAGTGATTTTTACGTTATGATTTGCATTGCGTTCAATGCCTTTACTTTTTTTTGAACGTGATAATTTACCCCGACCGCTTAACATACCATGTCATTTCCGGAACAGTTCCGGAATTATGACCCATGGGGTCCAATCTCTAATGGACAATGGTCGATTGGAGCGGTCTACTGCTTGAACCGGTACGGTTTCGGAGAAGCGAGAGAACTTTGCGCGTTGCACCACCTATACGTTTGTCGATTCACTAAGTAATATTGTTGTTAAATATTATTTATATGACTAAAGCATTAATAACAATTATTAATAATAATAAGCTCGTATTACTTATAATAATGAGTATTGATGCGTTTCTTAAATATTTTCTAGCGTAGAGCATTTTTCTACTGAAATTTCTGCGAAAAGAGAAACGCAGAGCATTATTTGAGGATTTATAAAGAGGAAAGTAATGAAAGTTGCCTGAGATTCAGAGATCATTACTGGTAGCTCGGTGTTTCGTTTCAATCAATATGCGTCTGTATGCAAATTTACAATTGAATATCGGATGATATTCATATAAATTAGCAATTCACTTGATCACATTCATTTATAAACTACTTATTTTTAATCAAACCTTATGCTGAATGCTATACCACATTTTATGCGCTTCTATAGTCTAAACACTACTGAATACGCCTTAGTAGAATATTATTAATTAATCAAAGTATAATAGTAGTTATCTAAATCATGCTTAATATAGAACTTATTCCACTACTAACCCTTCTTCAAAATGTTTTTGATTTTATTATATTGTTTGTAAGATTATCATATATTAATTACTGCAATCAAGTTATCTAAGCTTGGACTAACGCCCACTGCTATATTAATCAGTGTTTCGAATATCAGCACTAGTCTATTAATGTCATATCGATTATTAACACATTCAAGACACTGATTAATCTATCAAGCGATTAAAGTGGTTAATCGGCAAGAACAAATCTATTTAACTTTCTTGGTTAATCGGAGTTCAAAAGCGATGTTATTTTGACGCTCACGTGACTTGACTGTGCCATTTAATTAGACCGATCATGTGGGCAGAGTACAAATAATACCGAGTAGATTCACTCAGCAAAAATCGTTTCATGTTTTTGGATCAAACGCAAAAGCCGCAGCACGGTAAAAAATTAGTTTTTACTCTACCTGCGGCATCGAGCAGTCTGTGAGGGGAGATTCAAAAAGTATTAGCTGATGCAAAATTATTACCTCGGTTATTATTTGAGACACGATATTTCAAAGGGCGATTAAGGTAATTTTTAATATGTGATTCAAATGAATAAAACTATGTAATAAAGTTATTCAAAATAGTAACGTATACTAAATTCAAAAACATTATAAATAAAGGTAATACCTATTAAAATAATTTATTTGGCAGTTTGTAACTTGATTCATCTATTAAAACATGTATAAAGCAGAAGGTTCAAAGTACCTGACAAATATTGTGGAAATTTAAATATAAAAAGGACATAAGCTAGTAAAGTAAGTTTATAGCTTCTTAAAGGTCTTAACACTTTATTACTCGCGCTACGAGTATTTTTCTTACATTTACTGCGAAATCGTCAGTTCACTACTCTAGCTGACTTATTTGGCGTCCGCTTTAACATGGCCAATTAACCGGGTGCATTTCTCAAGTGAGTGGCTGCATTTGTGAGAATTTCTCTCATCGCGCTACGTCTGCCGTAGTACTTTTAACATTGAAAATGTTTCTGTTTTGCTGTTATGGGGCATCAAATTGCGAAAAAGTGCATGCTACATTTGGCACACATGATGTCATATGCGTGATGAACTACTAACCCAAACCAACCAAAAGTAATCAAAAGCACTAAAAAGAAATATTAGCTGATGCAAAATTATATCGGAACAGATTAAAAAAATTAAAGTAAGACTAACTCAAATTATTCGAACTTTTGCAGCTAACCAAAACTAACCAAATACATTAAAATTGGTTATAACGGATCGGATCCGGTTCAAATTACTAAAATAAATTGGAACTAACTGAAACTAACCGAAAGTTGATTGAACAACTAACCAAAAGCATCAAAAAGGGCTAAACCGTATAGCGCAAATTAAAAATATTAAAGTAAGTTAAAATTAACTTAAATTAACCGAATTTTGGCGACTAACCAAAACTAACCGAAAACATTAAATTTGATTGTAACGTATCGGAGTCGGTTCAAGTGACCAAAATGAATTAAAACTAACTAATTAAAGAAATGCCTTTTTAACATTATAATATTTTTTTACATAATTATAAAAAAATTTAAAAAGGTGCGGATATGAAGACCTAAAATATTACCCTCCACTTGTAGATAGCAAAATCTATTAATATATAACTAGCCATGACGTTGCGGTAAATAATAATTCTAACCTGTTTCGAATTGTTTTAGCCCGTTCTTTCGCTTTTGGTTACTTTTAGTTAGTTTTGTTTAGCCGGTTAATTAACTTTCGGTTGGTCTCAGTTAGATCTTATTTATTTTAGTCATTTGAACCGACTCCGATACGTTATAATCAAATTTAGTGTTTTTCGTTACTTTTGGTTAGTCGCCAAAGTTCTGCTCGTTTTGGTTAGTTTTAACTTACTTTAATTTTTGTAACCTATTCCGATACGTTTTAGTGCTTTTGGTTACTATTGATTAGTTTTGGTTTGTCATTCAATCAGATTTCTGGTAGATTTAGTTGGTTTTTATATATTTTAGAATTTGAACCGGTTCCAATACGTTACGAGTATAATTAATTTTAATGTTTTTGGTTATTTTAGTTAGTCGCCGAAATTCGGCTAATTTAAGTGAGTTTCAACTTACTTTAATGTTTTTAATCTATTTTGATTTATGTTTTCGCTTTTATGGTTACTTTTGGTTAGCTTTGTTGTTCAATCAACTTTCGGTTAATTTCAGTTAGTTTCAATTTATTATAGTCATTTGAACCGGTTCCAATACGTTATTATCAATTTTACTGTTTTTGATTAGTCGCCAAATTTTGGTTAATTTTATCTTACTCCAATATTTTTAATCTATTACGATACGTTTTAGCCGATTTCGGTGCTCTTAGTTTCTTTTGGCTAGTCATTCAATCAGCTTTCGGTTACTTTCAGTTAGCTCCAATTTATTTTAGTCATTTGAAGCGGTTCCGATACATTATAACCAATTTAAATGTTTTTGGTAAAATTATGTCGGTCGCCAAAATTAGGTTAATTTGGGTTAGTTTCATCTAACTTTAATATTTCTAATCTGTTCCGATAGGTTTAACCTCTTAGTGCTTTTGGTTACTTTGGCTAGTTTTGATAAGTCGTGCAATCTACTTTTTGTTTATTACAGTTAGTTTCAATTTATATTAGTCATTTTTGAACCTATTTCGATACTTTATATCTAATTTTAATGTTTTTGGTTAGTCGCCAAAATTCAATCAACTTTCGATTAATTTCAGTTAATTCCAATTTATTTTAGTCATTTGAATTGGTTCCGATATGTTATAATCAAATTTAATGATTCTGGTTAGTCGTTAAAATTCCGTTCGTTTTGGTTAGTTTTAACTTAATTTAATTTTTATAACCTCTACCGGTACGTTTAAGCCTGTATTGGTTACTTTTGGCGATTTTTGATTAGTCACTCAATCAACTTTCGGTGAGTTTCAGTTAGTTCTAATTTATTTTAGTCATTTTAATCGATTCCGATACCTTATAATTCAAATTTAAGTTTAAGTAAATAAACTAACAAGATCTCACACGCGTATGATGTCCTGTGTCAAACGTAGCATGCACTTTTTCACGCTTTGAGGCCCTATACCTACTAGGATAATAGAAACATTTTCAATGTTAAAATATAAGAGTTGCTTTAAAAACACAAAAGGTCATGTGAAAAATTCGCAATTATTAAAACATAAACGGATTTTTGCTCACGCTAGTGGTGACGGGCATTTTATTTTAGCCGTACTTGTTTTCTTTTCTCACTATTGTCTTTATCCATATTTAGGTAAATAACAAAATTTTAATAAAGACATATTTGTTAAACCGATTATACGTGTAATTGAAAAACTGCATATTATTCAAACATTAATATAAATCTTAACTGATAGGGTCTTTGGGGCAATGAAAATCCGTCACCCACTTTTGTAATACAATAATTATCCGGAGAACAATATCTCGCCATAGTAGCGATCGTAATAATTATTTAATTCAACGCGACCCAACAGTACAGAATATCAAGGCGTTTGCACACTGACCGTAAATTCTCCCTCGTAGTGTAGCCACAACTGGCCGCGAACGAGATTGATCCGGATTCGCTCCGAAGGTAAAAACTGTCGGCGAAATTGGAAATTTGTCACGAGTGAACCTACCGTATATACTTATTTATACCGTGATGTGGGTGTATTTTCAGAGCATTTGGCGGAAAGAGGTGACATTACCGAACGTTGATTTTTAATGCGTCAAGTCTCCAAACCTTACTCAAAAATAATTGAATCTTTTGACAAGAAATAATGAAATAGTATATTGTGCAACAAGTGCTGAAAATAAGAATTTTCACACGTTTGGTGACACGAGCCGTAGGCGAGTGTCATAAATTCTCATGAGTGTGAATAGTTATTTTCCTAACTAGTGCGGAAAGTCATACTTTTCCGCACGCGATTGCAGTTTGCCGAACGACGCGCAGCGGAGTTCGGCAAGCAGTCGAGTGAGGAAAAGAGACTTTCCGCATGAGTTAGGAACAAAATTTTTTCTACAAGCACCTAAATCAAAAATTGAACCGTCTATTTTGTTTTATTTGGGCAAATAGAATAGTTATGTTTATTCGCTTGAGAAACATAGATTTTTTAGACAAGATTTTATTTAAAAAGCATAAAACAATAACAATTTAATAGCAGTTATTGATATTTATGATACTGGGTGTCCCAAATGTGTAGCTATATTTCTTTTGTATAATAATTCTTTAATAATTATAATTAGTTTTCCGCTTTGTTATAACGAACATGACGTGTTCCCCTAAATTTGGTATTATCCATATAGAAGTTACTGTGTGACAAATTTGTATACTTTTTTTGATATTTTTACTTTTCCGCACTAGTGCGGAAAAGTGGCACTTTCTAAACTAAATTGAGTGCGGAAAAGTGAACTTTTCCGCACGCAAGTAGAAAAAAGTATTTTCAGCACGTGTAGCACACTATACTTTTTCTACGACTGCTACATACAGGGTGCTCCACTGGGAGTGTGGTAGAAAATTACATGTTATATAGGAAGCTTTTTTATTATTGATTTATCAAAACATTTTATTCCTAATGAAAGAAGCTCCGTAAGTAAAAGATTCTCGCTAAACTATCCAGAGCTGTTTAAGATCATTTAAAAAATGATTTAAATCAAAGATCAAAGATACTTTTCATTTGGACAAACGATTTAAATTAAAGATCATTTTCTATATACAGAAAGATTTAAATAATAAATCTTTTTTATATTCAAAACTTTTTTACATTTTAAATCATTTTAGGAAATATTTAAATCTTTTCAAAAGATTTAATATTTTTAAAAATCTAAATCTTTTGAAAATATTTAAATACTTCCTAAAATGATCTAAAATGTAAAAAATATTGAAATCATTTGGTTGGTTATGTACAACGAATTGGCGTCGTTGGTTAGGTACCATTGAAAACCCTTTAGAGCGTAATCAAAATGTTATTTATATAAATTAAGTGAAAAAAAAAGCAAAAGTGTGACTTCACCCAATCTAAATTTAAAAAAACAATACAATCCTCAATAGGTACGTCAAAATATAATTCAAAAACCAAATTAGAATGTCATTTAAACCTTGTTTTTTTTTATGGAATTTTTGACACATCGTCGAATGTTAAAAAGCCGTTAGCATTCATATAATTGGTAACATTGCACTTCTTATTATGTTAGCCGATTATATTAATTAAAATGAAAACACTAACAACATCAAACATACAAAATAGCTCATTATGTGCATGCTAGCAGCTTTTAAATATTTTCAAAAATCCCATTAAAAATCAGGTTTATTTTTTTTTGACAATTTCTTTTTGATAAAATCAACTTGAAATTTGCCAAAATCCTATTATTTCAATTATCTTTTTTTATATTTTTGATTTGAATTTTTCCTAGAAATATTTTTCTGGAGGAAAAATCTATTTTACTTTTTAGCTAGGTTTTTTATGGTATTTTGTTTGCTTTTTACAGAGTGATTACTTTGTAAGGGGTTTGTTTATGACGCAGAAACTTTCATCGAAATTATCGGGAATATATATTTTTAAGAAATCAGTAATACAAAAAGTGTCCCATATAGTCAATATATATTTAAAAAAGAAAATTAAGTAACATGCTTTAAAAAAATTTCATTACAAAATACAAAATAAGCATAGAACTAAAACACTTAGGATGTATTTATTGCTGTATTTTATTATAGTTAAACTCTTTTTAATGATTTAAATCTAAATCTGTTTAAGGATTTAAATTTTTTTGAAGATTTAAATCTTTTTACTGATTTAAATCCTTTTAGAAAGATTTAAATACTATTTTTAAATCAAAAATCAAAGATACTTTTCAGAAAGATTTAAATCATAAATTAAAAATCACTTTCAGAAAAAATATTTAAACTCAAAGTATTTAAATCAAAAAATGTATTTAAATCACAAAAATGATTTAAATCTCACTGATGGTGACAGCTCTGACTATAACTAGGGGCAAAGTCCCAAAATGGGGCCACTGGTGTAGGGTCCCTATTTTGCAAATATTTTGAAAAAGAGGCTCTGGGGCGAAGCCTCAAAATGAGGACCCATGGGGGCGAAACCCTAGAATAGGTCCTATGGTACGGAAGTATCATTTTTTACAGATGTAAGAATGGAGCTCCCGGGGGCGAAGCCCTAAAATTGGGCCCCAAGCCTTAAATGGGGGCCCCTGATATGAGAGTTCAATTTTCTACAGTTTTGCAAAAAGAGGCTCCTGGGGGGCTGAAGCCCTAAAATTGGGCCCCCTTTTTTAGAGATCTGGGAATGGGACCTCTGAGGACGAAGCTCTAAAACGGAGACGAAGCCCTTAAATCTAAATAACCGAATAAGCATGTGAAAAGTATACTTTGCACACGCCGCGCCGTGTGTAAAGTATACTTTTCACACGATGTTTGAAATGTCCAGTTTTCAAGAGCAGTTGTTAGTTCGTTTTTGTCTATTTTCAGGGCAGTCGTAGAAAAAAATAACTTCTCGAATTCAAAATCGGTCAATAATAATTGTTTTAAAGTTAGTAAAGTAGTGGAAAATAACACATACTTAGATGTTCTTTAGGCAACGCTACTCATCCATTTCCCCTTCTGCCACACGATCGTAATTATCGTAACCCTCGAAAATTGTTGCCCCCTCAACAAAGAAGTTTCACTTCACAAGTTAAGTTTCGGTTTAATGACCATAATTTAACATGACATCTTAAAGATGATTAGTCATCAATATATCCTGATTACCAGTTAATGTTATTCAGAAAGAAGTCACTGACTGGCTAGTTTTAAATCTTTCCGTTACAATATTCCTGTTGCGCGACATTAATCAACTCGTTATTGGTTATCTATCATAGTGCAAGCAGGGTTATACTGGGGAAATGACGTATTGATATTCTGATCATATATAAAGGTTCCTGTTAAGACTAACGCTCCTAAACAAAACTTGGATGAATATAATTATATTTAAAACTTAAATATTACTTTACAAACGTTACAACTTCCAACCATTGTATGCATTACTATTTTAAATTATTTTTTCTTCAAACGTCAGTAAATCCGTCATTACTCGACTGTGTAGGCGGCCGTGAAGTTTCGTTTTTCCTCCGCCGGAGCTTTACTTTTCACTTTTCCGCCGGCGGAGGTAAAAGTGTTGTCATAGCAACATAGATACAATACAAACAGACAACAAAATAAGCGTCAACAACTCAAGATTTATTAAACTACAATTTGTATTTATCACTCAATTTGTGACTGCATTTCTAAAAATCACTAATTTAGGAACAAATTGGTTATTATTTAATCGAACTTACTCAATAACTGCATATCAATATGGAATTAAAACGCAATCTTAAAAAAATAATTATTGTTGACAGTGTCCACTGACAGCTTTATGTTACATTATATTCACCGACACCGGTCTAAGCAAGGCCACCTACGACCGTGGTCTAAGCCGCCTTGCGAACCCATTTATCTTTAATAATAATTAGATATTATTACTATTAAAAAGAGATGTTTTTGCATTAATTTGTCGACATTTGAAGAAAAAACAGCATATTTTATTTGGAGGAAAAGTTACTTTTCATGGCTTGCTCTCTATTACCAGCCTCACTCCGTTCGGCTGTTAAACACGAGCGCGCCATGAAAAGTATCACTTTTCCTCCATATAAAATAATATACTATTCCCTACCCAAACTTTCCAACACAGTCTAGCAGCCAGCGACGCGTAACGTTTACGTTCATGGCGTACGCAAGGGTCGTTAGAGACTTTCGGGCGAACCCACCCCTCTTTAACTCTTTTGGGGTCAGAGGTCTTTTTGATCGGCACCTCCGTTCCTGTGGTGATTTTTACGTTATGATTTGCATTGCGTCGAATGCATTGTTTTTTTGAACGTGATATTTTACACCGACCGCTTAACATGTCATTTCTGGAATAGTTCCGGAATTATGACCGATGGGGTCCAATCTCAAATGAACAATGATCGATTTATTTCATTTATTTATTTATTTATAAAGAGATGCCTTAAGATAGTTGATTTTTGACCTAAAACTAATAACAAACTTAACAATATATACATATTTACAAATAAATACCTATATACTACCTGAACCTAACTAAACTAACCCAAACTAAACCAAACTAAATAACATACATGATAATTTAATATTAAATAATTATTCTAGCACTGCAATTTTTGTGTTCTTCGGCTTCATGAACTCCTTTCTAGTGTCCTAGTCCTTGTTCCTGATTTTATAGCATCACCTCGTGGATCATTTTGTGGATTTTCCTGAATGGCATTTCCTCTACGGTCATTGTTCCTGTACTCGTCGTGTACTTGAAGAGTTTCGTCGCTTGCTCCTGCAGTCTCTGTTCTAGCGGTCTTGTCTCGGATTCTCTGTACAGTGTCCTTGTAGTCTTGAAATCTTCCCATCTGTAGTTCATGATTGTGCGTAGCATCTTGCGTTCCAGCGTGTGTAACTTCGCCTGGTGGGTCTTCGCTGCAGAGCTCCAAACCGGTGCTGCGAATATGATGATTGGCCTAAAGTATGCGTTGTACAGTCTGATCTTGATGTCCTTGTCCAGTCTTGACTGCGGCGAGATGTATGGGAAGATTGTGCTGGCTACTATTCCTGTTTTTCTCCTGGTGATGTGTGTCCTTCCAGTCCTGTTCTTCAGGTGGAACCTGAGTAGTTGCGTTTTGGTCTCGTTTATCTTCAACGTCCACTTCTTAAAGTACTCTGCTATCATCCTAACGTGTTGTTCTATTCGTTGCGTTGCTGCCATCTGCTGTGTGGATGATGGGTATACTGCTACGTCGCGTCGTCTGCGAAGAGTGCTATCTGGTTGTACTGTTTCCTTGGTACTTCGTTGATGTAGAAGTTGAACAGCGTCGGCAATATTACGCTTCCTTGGGGGAGTCCCTGCCATATTCTCCTTGCCCTTTATTCTGTCGTGTTGATCAGTGTTGTTGTTGTCCTGTCCTGAATGGACAGTCTTCGTGATTGCCGGCGTGATTCCTGCTTCGTGCATCTTGGTGGCCATGGCTTCTCTCCATACTGTGTCATATGCCTTCTCTAGGTCCAGTAGTGCCGCTGTTGACGTCTTCTTGGTGTTGTTTGCTGTCATTGCGTGGTCCACTATCCTGGCAAGTTGCATGGCTGTCGATTTCCCCTGCTGGAACCCGAACTGTTCTGGGATGATGATTCCTAGTGTTTGGAGCTCTGCGTTGATCATCTTGTTGAGCACTCTTTCGTATACTTTTCCTAAGGTGGGTAGCAGTGATATCGACCTGTACGACTGGCTGTTTTCTATGCCCTCGGGAAGTAGTGTAGTCTGATGGAGGCGTTAATGATGTCAGTTGGACGAGGGCTTTGTTTGGCAGGAACTTGGCGTCCTTCATGACTATTCCATCTTGTCCTGGTGCTTTGTATGGCCTGGCTCTCCTGATGATCCTCTTCAGTTCTCGGGGGATCGTGATTATCCTGTCCGTGTCCTGTGGCGGCAGTGCTTCGATTTCGTTTATTGTCCTCTGAACTCTTCTTCGTGTCCTGTCGTCTGATAGTTTCTCTATTAGGCTGCTGATGTTTGCTAAGTATTCCATGAATACCTTTGCTTTTTCTGCCTTGTCTGTGATGATGTTTTCCACGCCGCCTCTCGTCACTTTCATCGGTGGGACTGTCCATGCGCTCTTGCTGCTATTCATTCTCTTGATGTGCTGCCATACGTTGTTTTCACGGCTCTCCTGTCGTTCGGATATGTCCTGCGGAGTTGGCTTCTTCTCGCGATCTGATCTTGGATGTGTTGCGGCGGCTTGCCTTGCTTCAAGTTTGTGTTCTTGGGGACGTGGTGCTCCTTGGCGACTCGTATTGTCCTGGTGATGGCCTTTGCAGAAGTGTCGAGGTCGCGATTTATCTTTAGCTCTGCATTGATTTCTCTCCTGAAGATTGTCCAGTCGGCGTTCCTGTAGTTGTACGTGACGCTAGGTGCTGCGAGGGCTGGCTGATGTTTGATTTCGAACATTACTGGCAGGTGATCAGTTCCGTCTTGGTCGTCGCTGTGGCGATGATGACTCGGGCTATTCCTATGTCTAGTGTTGCGTCCGATATGTAGTACCGTGCGATCCTTGTCCTTCTGTCCGGGATCATAAGCTTGGTGTCGTTCCTGTCGATCCAGTTCCTGAGTCGCGTTCCTGTCCTGTTGTCCATGCTGTTGTTCTATGAGGTGAGCGTGGCGTTTAAGTTTCCTACTAGCAGCGTCTTAGGATGGTTGAGTAGTCCTTTTAGTTCGTTCTCGTCTGGGGCTTGATTTGGCTTGTTGTATGCTGAGATGATCTTCAGGTGGTTCGTTGTTATCGCCACTGTCTCTATACTGATTGTGTCTGTTGCCTGCTCTTCGCATTGGATGCTTCTCTTCACGTATAGTGCCACTCCTCTGTACGGTTCCTGGTTTGGCCTGTTCTTGTCTATCATCTAGTATCCTATGATGTCTGGTGGGTGATCCCTTACTTTTGTTTCATTGACACTCAGTATATATGACGTTGTCCTGGCGACGAGTTCTCTTAGCTGGTTGATTTTGCCCCTTATTCCACTGATGTTGATTTGTAGTATCTTCAGTGGTTTGCTTCGCTCCGTAAGACATCATTACTTGCATGCGTTCCGACGGGGTGCTGGCTGCTGATAGTTGTGCCTTCAATGTCCGGATCTGTTGGATAAGCTCTCTTATGTTGAAGGGCTTATTGAAGTCTTCAATCTCCCTGAGATGTGTATTCATGTCGTCCTGCCCGGCGTTAGGTGTGGGTCCTTCCGGCCTCCTGGGCGTAGTTTGCTCGACGACGACGGTGTCCACAGCTGGGGCGGCTTGGCGCGGGCAAAGGGTGAGACACGCTTGCTGCTGTGATTGGCCGCTCATTACTTGGCTGTAGTTGGCTCCTTCTCTTCTCAGGCTTTGTTTCGTGATCACTCTCTGTTGTTGTGGTTCGCCGCGTGTTCTTCGTTGCAATTAGCGCATTTTAGCGCTACTTGGTCTTCGTTTTGACCTCGCTTCCTGATGCAGTCACTTGCCCGGTGGTTACCCGCGCATTTGACACACTTGGACTTCTGATAACGCGTCGTTTAAAGTAGGTCTCCAACTTGATTATTGAGTTGTCGACGCTCTTCGTCCGCTTGATCTCTCCGATATTCGCCTCTTTCTTCGCCGTGACGAGGTATGAATGGCTTTCGCCGCCTCTGGATTTCATGGGCACGCAGCTGATTACGGCCTCGTGCACGTCCTTGAGTTTTCTGGTAACTTCTTCCGCGTGCATGCCTGGTGGTCCCTTGAAGATGACCTTCTTGATGCGTTCTCCCCTCGGCTTGAATGTGTAGAACTTCATGGCGTCATCGAGCTCTAAATGGGCGGTCAGGAGAGCGTGGTCGCTTTCGCTGCTTGTGAACACTTTCACGTTGCTTGGCGTGTATTTCATCGAAAAGTCATCTTTGATGATTTGACTGATCTGTTTTCTACATTCAGCGTAGTTTATCTTCGAAGTAATGATAATTGGCGGCGATCTTGCGGCTGGCTTGGGCGGTTTTCGCGCAGTTGTTTCCATTTCTTCAGCGGCATGGGTTGCTAGGACTCCGAACCGGTTCTGGGTTGGTATCAGCATTCCATAGGATATCTGTCCGCTGCTGCTGCTGTAGAGCTTGTTCCCAGTCTAAACATCTTCGTGCTTTGTTGACAATGATCGATTGAAGAGGTCCCTTGCTTGAACTGGCACTGTTTCGGAGAAGCGAGAGAACTTTGCGCATTGCGCCACCTATACGTGTGTCGATATACTAAGTTATATTGTTGTTAAATATTATTTATCTTGTTATTAATATTAAGCTCGTATTACTTATAATAATGAGTCTCGACGCGTTTCTTTAATTATTTCTAGCCTAGAGCATTTTTTTGCTGAAATTTCTGCGAAAAGAGAAACGCAGAGCATTATTTGAGGATTGATAAAGAGGAAGGTAATGAAAGTTGCCTGAGATTCAGAGATCATTACTGGTAGCTCCGTGTTTCGTTTCAATATGCGTTTGTATGCAAATTTACAATTGAATATCGGATGAAATTCATAATTTCACTTGATCACATTCATTCATAAATTACGTATTTTTAATTAAACCTTATAGTATGAGAGCTGGCAGACAATATGGTGAACGATATTTTTCAAACTTTTTACTAATAGAAAAGAAGTGTGTGATAATCGAATATACCAAAATCAACCGTCTGCCGTTTCAAAGTGGTAGCTTTAGTTGAAGGGGTAAACTCAAAAAGGGTTTGTTTTCAATTCTGATGATTCAATTTTAATTTTTTATAAAATAGTTAAGATAATTACCACAGATATTAAATGTTTGTAGGCAGACGATTTTTTTGACAGCTCTACTAAAGCAGACACCTGTCAAATATTACATAAATAAGGCATTGGTGAATGACATTATTTAAAAACGGTTTTTTTATACATCGATTCGTCTGTCACCAAATAGTTAATAGGACATAAAGGCAGACGATTTATTCGGCAGCAGGTTTTTGGCTGTCAAATTGATAAATTGACATTTAGTAAATATTATTTATCAGAGATGAACATTTAACAGTGTTAAAGTATTGCTTTCGAAATTGATCTCGACATGCATGCAGAGGTTTCTACTGCCATCTTAATGAATAGTAGACAGGTGTCAAAATGGGGGACATAATAGGTTTGTTCTAGCAGCGATTTCAAACCAAAGCCAAACCATCCGGAGTTTGCGCATTGCAATATAAGCGACACTTAAATCGCTATGCGCAAGCTCCGGATGGCTTGGCTTTGGTTTGGTTTGGATCGCTGCTGGAACAAACCTAAAATTTTGGGGAACGTCATTTTTCAAAATTTATTTTTTTACCAATCGATTCACTAAGCATTAAGTAATCATAATATACATCAGCAGACGATGAATTCGGTAGCATTTTTGTTGCAGACGTTCTGAAATTAACGTCTATAATAAGGCAAAATTTGAGTAGGAATAATTTTAATGCTAACAAAACGTCTACCATTTTGACTTCGAATTGATAGATCTAAAATAAGCAGCCTAAATAGTTGAAACAATTTTTAATCATTATTAGTTTCAGCCTCAAAAATCACAACATATTGCTTATGGGCCAAGCGTTGGGTACAAAATATTGGGTTCTGTTTGCAAAACGTCGAACAGAAATTAAATTTAGTGGGATGGTAGAGATAGGTCCCCTGATAGTACATCTAAGTTTGCGACCTCGGGGGGGTGCCGCTCGAGGGGTGGGGGGATGAAAACTCTGTTTCGCGGCGCTTGGAGGAAAATAGCACCGTTGGAGTAGGTGCTATAAAAAAAAAGTTCGAATAAAATATGTAGAAAACAAAATTACGCACAACTTTGGTTTTATGCACTTTTTCGCTGCGACCAATATTTTTTGCTCTACGGCGCGCCAAACTTGGGGCGTAGTTTGCAAATTTTAACAAAATCAGAGTTTTATCGCGGATTGAAACAAATATGGCTACCAAACAATTCTGGTGTATTTTTTTTTCTGTAAGCGTAAGTTCTTCTAAGTAAACTGATGCTTGATTCGTTAAATTTGACCCTTACATACTCTGATATGAGCATTTTTCATCTATCATGATCTACGGGCGATATTTTTTTATTATTTGTAAAATAGTGCTCGAAAATTGTCTATTATTATATTTACTAAATAATTTATAGTTAAAAACTTATAAAATAAAAACTGCATAATGACCAAGCTTTAAGTGAAAATTAAAATTGTGAAAGTTACAAACTCATAAAATAAAAAATAAAAACTCCATAATGACCAAACTTTAACTAAAAATTAAAATTGTGAAACAGTTCCACTTCAAATTATTAACACCATTGACATCTTTTTTGAGACCACTTCATAATTCCACCAGTGTTTTAGTATGCCTTTCCATCAGTAGCGTCGAAAGAGAGACAAAAAATCTGACCCCCACAATCGTGTCAGCTCCACCTGCGAGATATGCTCGCTTTGCCTGATAAAATGAGTCCTGCTGAATATGAGCGCTTTACCGACGAGGGATATTTTACTATCCGACGGTCTGACAAATTCTGGTCAGGAATTTGGTCAGACATGACAATCGAGCAGACCTTAATGCATAGTATGAAAACTTCAGGTGGCCTAACACATGGTCGTGAAATTTCTAATAGCGTGTTGACCCTCTGGACATTGGGAATGGTATATTTGTACAACATATGCCATGCAATTGAAGACTTTTGTTGTGTATCAATACATAGCACAGAACAGCATGTAGACATGAGAACATCACGTATCTTGCGCGACACACAAGATCTACGCAAGCTTGATGATTTTCTATCACTTCACAATCTTTTCCCAGAAGATGATGTTCTCATGTCAATTAACACTGGAGTTGTTGGAGAGTTGAATGTAAATTGCCACCAGGCGTACGAAATTGGATCACGTGCGATGACTCAAATGTTTGGCCATACTTTTGAGTCGGTGAAATTTAAACGTAAAGAGAAAGCTGTCTCTCTAGCCGCTGCTAACTGTAGCGTAAAGATTGCGTCGGTTTCTGTTGTGATCAATCCGCTTTTGTTGTTTGAACGCATATGCATTGCGAAAAAAACGGACGATGAACTGAAAGAATACTTGCAGTACGAGCTTGCGCCTTTTCCGCTCTCAATGTTCACCGAGGAAGGTATGCGCAAAGGGGTAAAATCTTCACTGTACAAAGCTTATGTGCCCGTAACACCAGTAATAAATGTTGACACGACCATGCATGTTGTTGACGGTGGCTTCTTGCTCCATCGAGTTCTGTGGGGCCGCCAAATTTCATTTGCAATTATTTGGGCAAATTAGATTCATTACATTACAAGGCATTATTGGCCGAATACTAGTGTTATTTTTGATGGATATCCCGAAAGTGGGACAGAAGCAGGTACGAAATCTGCTGAAAGAAACCGCCGCTCAAAGCAGCAAAGCAGCACGAATGTAATCTTCGATGAATCCATGATTCCAACTGTGTCGCAAGAAAATTTTTTATCGAACAGCTTTAACAAAAGGCGCCTCATTGCAATGCTGCAGATAAAGCTGAAAGCAGATAATTACACTTTTAAACAGGCGGTCGAAGACGCAGATACATTAATTGTGCAGACTGCTATCGAACTTGCTTCCTCTTTTCCCTCCGTTTGTGTTATTGGCGAAGTCGTAGATTTACTTGTGCTGTTGACTGTCCCCAATGTTTACTTTCGCAAGCCGGGTAGAGGCAATAAGGAGGATGTGTTCTATTCATCCCAGAGCTTCCAATATAATGAATCTATTGCGAAATGTCTCTTATTTGTGCATGCCTTTAGTGGTTGTGACACCACATCGGCGTTATTCAATTAACGCAAGATTCCTTAAAACTTTGCGAAAAAATCCTACAATAACCGAGACGAATCAGGTATTTGATGACCCCAATGCGCGCCGTAGAGCAAAAAATATTGGTCGGAGCGAAAAAGTGCATAAAACCAAAGTTGTGCGTAATTTTGTTTTCTACATATTTTATTGGAACTTTTTTTAAAGCACCTACTCCACCGGTGCTATTTTCCTCCAAACGCCGCGAAGCAGAGTTTTCATCCCCCCACCCCTCGAGCGGCACCCCGCCCCCCCCAGGTCGCAAACTGAGATGTACTATCAGTAGAAAAATGTGTTTTTGTAAATTGTAAAGTGAAGTAGGTTTTCTCTACCAATTTGCTGCTTATCACTGCGTGTAATAATGTTGCACAATGTCCGAGAATTTGCAGTAAGATTATTTAGTTGTTAATTTAAAGTTTGACAAATATCAATTTTTCATTTTTATTAGAGTAAAGTTGACTATATGTACTTTTTAAACGTAATTTTTAACAAATGAAAGTTATTTACATGAAAATAGATACTACATGAAATGACGAAAACAAAATATTACTTAATCATTGTCTTCCTCGCTCGACATTTCAATTGACATAAAATCATCATCGCTGTCTTCAGCGATTTTGTTTTCATTACTAAGAAGTAAAATATCATCAATTTCTTGAGGTGTAGGTATGTGGATCACTGAACCAAAGAGGTTAAAACTTGTTGTCCTTATTAACCCATCCATTACTTGGTGGATTATAGAAAGATGGTTGTGTCTCTGGTGGCATAATTCCATATTGCTACAATTTGGTTTGTTCTTTTTATTTTTTCCAAGAGATCCGACTTGCAAGGAGGAAACAATTTAAGAATTTAATATTTTTTTCAGCATATTATCCAATCTGACTTTATTCACGTTGTGAATATTTGCTCTTCAATATAATTTACAAAGATAACATTCTGTGACGTCAAGCACTTCTTTCGACGTATTTCCAAAGGAACCCAATAAACTAAGCAATGAAAATAGGTCTCGGCACTAAACCGCTCATTCTATCTTTTATCATTTGTTATCGTGCTCTGGCAATACGACTTCCCTTGCTGCTCAAATTGTATACATTTGCCTCTACGTAGCAATTTACAGGATTTTCCATACGCTTCTAGGCAAGCAGTTGTACATTGTGAAGTGTAAGAATATGATTGAATATCTTACTGTTGCTTCCCGATGAAATGTAAGTAGAAATACGTAGCGTCAAGTATTGTGTACTAGTTTCACTTCAACAAAATTACAAGATTTCCTTCCATGCAAAGGTAATCTTCCGCTAAACCTCCTCGTTTTACTACGTACACTTGCTCATGTATAAGCTGTGTGCTGTGTCCTGTGTTCTGTGTTAAGACCATCGCTCGTAGACAAAACTTAGAAGAATGTAATTATATTTGAAACTTAATTATTACGTTCCAAACGTTGCCACTTTCAACCATTGTATGCATTACTATTTTAAATTATTTTCCATGGGTGATAATACCCAAACTTTCCAACACAGCTTGAAATACCTACCATGTCATTTCTGGAATAGTTCCGGAATTATGACCCATGGGGTCCAATCTCTAATGGACAATGGTCGGTTGAAGATGTCTCCTGCTTGAACTGGCACTGTTTCCGAGAAACGAGAGAACTTTACGCATTGCACCACCTATACGCGTGTCGATATACTAAGTAATATTGTTGTTAAATAGTATTTATATTGCAAACGCATTAGTTATAATTATTATTATTAATATTATTATTATTATTATTAAACTCGTAATCCGTATGCAAATTTACAATTATTGAATGCCGTATAAATTACCAATTGACTTGATCCCATCTATTCATAAATTTCTTATTTTTAATTAAACACTATGCCACATTTTATCCGCTTCTATATTCTAAACATTACTGAACACGTCTTAATAGGTAATCCAGGTATAACAATAGTTATCTAAACCATGGTTAATATACAATTTATTCCACTACTAACCCATTTATAACAACTTTAGTAAAATTCATAAATATAAATAATTGAACATTTTGACACGAAGTAAGAAACTAAGAAACTAGTGATGGGCATAACCGAATTATTTTGATAACCGAATTATTTGTATTCAAATAATATTAATAACCGAATGATTATTTGAATAATCATTCGAATACATTCAGGTTAGCGATCGCAGCCGGTTAGGAAGGAGGTTCAGCGTCATCGGTATCTTATTCGTAACTCGCAGCTGCTGTAATTGCCTTATTAAGCATGGCTTAATAATTAAGAAAATAACAATAGAATACGAGTAAATATTTGATTACGCAATATTATTGAACAAAATATAATAAACAGCATTTTACGTTTTTCAATCAAAAATACTTAAATTCCAAAATATGATTCTTGGATGTCTTCATTACATGTAATGAACATAATTATTAAAAATCTACTTTACAAAAAAAGTATTTCTCTCTGGCGATGTATTTATAGTACTATAATAATATTAATAACTAATAGTACATATTATATTGCTATAGTTATATTACGACTTATGTATGCTCCTACATTCTAAATTCCAATATATAACCTTAAAACTAAACAAACATTAGGTGATAATTGGTGTTATGTATTGGAAAGCAGGCTCTATTCATTACGAAGAAGTGTATGAAAGAAATAAGAAATATGTGGTGCTTGTTAATCACAATAAAAATCGGCCGGCCGGATCAAAAGCGACCGCCTTTTATCTTGATTCTTTGAAGATGTCAACAAATTGCTGTATTTGCACTTTTTTATGTTAGGTAGGCAATAAAATTATGTAATCTTAACTTAATATTCGCAAATTTTCAACCCCCAAGTTCGGCTTCCACATTCCACAATTCCACATCCTACCGGTACATTTGAAATTTTAAAACTCATCCTTTATTCGAGCTAAAACATCGAAACTTGCTTCATAACTCATAACTAAATTAAAACCGCTCCTTGCTCGTTGATCATTCGACGGATCGTGTTCGCATTTGAATTCGTACGACGTATCAGGTTCAGGTTATTTTTCATTCGAATACTTGTGGAATGAAAACCGAATAATACAGGTTATTTTAATAACCGGATAACAGGTTATTTTTCATTCGAATAAGCCCATCACTATAAGAAACATATCTCTTCGAGTTCAAAATAGGTTAATAATGATTGTTTTAAAGTTAGCAGAGCAGTGGGAAATAACACGTATAGTTTGCCAAATGAAAGAACCCGGACGGAAAGAATGCAGGCAAAAAATGTCCTCGCATATTTAGATGCTGCCACATTTTTTTCCCAATAATCCTAATTTATTTTCTGTCTAGTTTCCTATAGTGAATTTACATATTTAAATTTCCTACTTGAATACTTAATTTTGTTATTTTCCTTAATACTACTGTCTTCTATTATTTACTATTTTATTTACACAGGGAAATACGGAATACGCAATAAGTATACTATAATATTTATAATGTTTATATTTCATTCGCCTTCAAGCTATTTAAAATACGCGACAATAGGCAACAGTGCGACGTTTACTTGATTTTTAGCGGGGAGGCAGTTTAGTGATTGGTAGCAGGATATATTAAATACACTTTGACCCTAGACCAACACCTAATTTTTTTACATATTTTAAAATTTCGGCAGCGACTTGCTTTAGCCATTGGCGTGGAAATTGCCGATGCCGAACTGTGTGGATATTTATATTATTTGGTTTGTAGGGTCTGGTGATATATAGGTTTTGTCGATTTTGCAAATTATTTTTTCACTAGAAAGGGGGTGTCCTATATAGTAGTTTAAGCCAAAAAAGTCGGATGATCCGCTACATTTGAACCGAAAAAATGCCCTCAAAGTTCGAGTTTTGACACAAATTTTCAACACCACTTCACAAAAGCCCTAGAAATATAGACAAAACACATCTGAAAATCAATTGTCGGGTGAAAATATTAACTAGGATACATTTGCGTCGAACGAGAGACCTCCGTTTTGTTCCGGTCCTAATTTAAAGCGACTCATAGCCATAGCCCCATTAAATAAAATTAAATTTTATTTGTAAATATCCATCCTCCTTTTTACTGTCAACTGTCACAATAGCCAAAACAAAGATTTTTAAGAAGGCACACTGTTGCCAGACGTTTACTGTAGTTTCGTTAGCAAAATTCATTAGAAAAATGGTGCGCTATAAGCTCAGCTTATTCACTACCAGCTAGTCATCTTGCGGCGGCATTCTTTGATTTGGGAAAGTCAATAACCAAGTTTTGCAAATTTTAGAAGAGGGTCATGACTTAATATTGTTTTAAACGCCTGGGCATCTGAATAATACTTTTGACAGTTCGTTTAAAATATGCTTTTTCTACTACCGTGCATAAAGTACTCACTTTACGCACTCTCTAAGATTCGTAAAATAGGCTTTTTTAATGTGTAGTGCGTAAAGTAAATCTGACATATTTTTGACATTTAGGGCAATGCGTAAAATAATATATTTTACGCACTAGTGTGTAAAATAATTTATTTTACGCACTAGTGCGTAAAGTAATTTAATAATATTTTTGTTTTTTCATATATTTTTCGGTAGTAGAAAAATTTTGTATGCTACTCATGTGTAAAGTACACTTTTCTTTATTCAATTTCAATTAAATTTTTTTATCAATATTCCTATTCATAAAAAAAGGTTCACTTTACACACTTGTTGTATAAACAACTATTTTATCGTCTAAAATCCGTTTAAAAACGATTTTAAAACGCACGATTGTATAAAAATCCGAAATTTCCGAACCTCTCAGGGCGATAGCCGAGGCTTCGGACGAATTTGTCATGTATTTTGAAGCGAAAATTCAGTTTAAATTCAACTGTGGAACTGAACCGCTCAGAGCGCAGTACTCGACACTCCAACTTTCCGATTAGAGAGTTGACTAGTTGGTAGTGAATAAGCTGTGCTATAAGTGCCTCTACTCTTTTTTTTTATTTAGGTGAATGATTTTTTTTATTGCAGTAGCACATCCTATATTGCTCGACGAGCGGTGTGTGTGCGAAGATGTTGATTGACACGGTTCTTGAATAGTTAGTTTGGGGAACAGACGTCCTGGGAGCATATTCGCATGTAACAGGCAAGATGTCCATACGGCAATGCCGATCGTTTCTTCATATGTGACGTGCACGATAGCCTTTAGTCAGATGTCGTGACTGTTACATAGAATCAACAAATAAGTCTTCAATTATTTTAACGCTTCGTGCATGGCCATCCGCTAAAAAAAATAAAATAAAAATTTTGGGTTTTGGTTAGCACCTGGTTATTTTCTATTTGTTGAGCCCCCGTATAGAGAGCGAAGCGAGCGGAGGGGCATTATAAGATCCTTTACACAAATAGTGCACTATATAAAAATCGGCCTTTCCTATTGGTCGATCCGCATGGCCCTCCGCTCGCTTCGGGGGCTCAAGAAAGGGAAACTAACCAGGTGCTAACCCTAACTAACCCAAGACATACCCAAAATCAAGAAAAAAACTGTTTAGAAACATAATCTTAAAGAAAAAAAATGGCAACGGGGTTCGAACCTCGGTCGTCCAGGTGAGACCCAGCTGTATAAACCTCTACACCACGAGAGCTCTTGACAGAAATCGATTGCATCACGTAGACATATCGTAATACGAGATGGATCGACCAATAGGAGAGGTCGATTTTTACATAGTGCACTATTTGTGTAAGGCTATCTGTACACGGAGCTTCTCGTCATAGACGCGTATTAGACGCGACGTACGGAAGGTGTACGCCTGGTATACGAAGACGCATGCGTCTTCGTGTGCGGTTGTTGATTTAAATACAAGCGAGCGTATACCAGGCGTACACCTTCCGTACGTCGCGTCTAATACGCGTCT
>JAEQML010054654.1:0-37652 GCA_016904865.1 Pissodes strobi | reverse complement strand
AAGCACTAAAAAGCACTAACGAAGCACTAATTATCCTGAAATTTTCAAGAAAAAAAACATACTTTGGGGGCTAACTTCACGGACCTATCAATAACCTATCTTTTGTGATAAAAAAAGTACTAAGTCCCAGTTTCCTTAAAATTTAGATAGCGAAGAGGTTTGGTCTGTATTTTTGCCACACTGTATTTGTGACAGTCATAGAATGGATTCCATACTTGACTACAATACTCCAGATGACACCACACAAACGTTACATATAAAGTTTTAATACACCTCACACTCGAGAACCGGCCAGTATTCCATACCAAAAAACCATACATTTTTGATGCCCTACCACTTGATCATTAAAAGTTAACAAGCTGTCGAAGGTAACCCCCAAATCCTTAATTACTTCAACCCTGGCCAATCCCTCATTCCGCATACCATAAACATATTCTATTGGCTGTTTCTTTCGAGTGTATGTTACAATTGACCATTTATTAATATTAAAATACAACTTACTGGCCAGGGACCAATTTACAAGTTCATGTACAGGGCAACACAGTCGTCAATTGTTGATATTTCCTTGTAAAGTTTTAGGTCATCAGCTTCATTTTTAAGTTAGATTTTTCAGTTATTTTTGTTATGTCGTTAATGCACATAAGGAACAGAAGTGGGCCAAGGTTGGAGCTCTGTGGGACCCCAGATGTTGGGGAAAAATAGTCCGAACAATAGCCCCTTATTACTACCTAATGATGTCTGTTTCCCAGGTACGATGACATGAAGTCAATTAAGATGAATAAAACCAAATTGTTTATCAAGTTTTTGCAAAACAATATGGTATGCGACACCACATCGAAGGCCTTAGCAAAGTCAGTATATACAACATCTACCTGACTTCGTCGATTCAAAGCCTCCGAGATGGTATCTGCAACGCATACCAAGTTGCTCACTGTAGATCTATTTTTCAAAAACCCATTCTGGAAAACAGTCATCAGAGGAGCCACGGAGATATACCTACATCATCCTATACAATACCAATTCAATAACCTTAGCCGCAGCGGAGAGAATCGCAATCAGTCTGTAGTTCGTGATATTATCCTTAGGACCCTTCTTATATACAGGACCAATATTTACCTTTTTCCAGTGATCGGGAAAGACGGCGGTCTTTAAACTAAAATTAAAAATTACTCGAAGAGCATAGATAAAAACGTCTAATAACCCTTTAACTACAAAGGAAGGCAGACCGTCCAGACCATGGTGTGCTCCGGACCAATTGCTTTTCCCACTTTCAGGTCCCCGATCGCATCTACAACATTGATATCGGTCAGTGCGCTTATAGAAATCTGGTGAGTAAACATATTTCCGACAAGTTCATCATTAGGACCGTAATCACACGAATACACGTTATTGAAATGTGCGGCGAATGCATCACTCATTTGCTTTCCAGAATCAAATAATGCTTCATCAAGAAACATCTTAGTTGGTATATGATTCCAATTAATATAATTCCAGAATGAATGAGGCAATTGATGTTGTACTTTCAAAATATAATTTCTTTATTATAGATTAATCTTTTGTTTTATACTAGACCTCAGGTTGCAAAGTTCATGCAATAAATATGCTTCGTCTTTCTTTTTAATTTTATTTCTATGATGTTCCTTTCTTTTTAAATCCTTTATTATTTCTGGGTTAAACCAGACATGATATGATCTGCTTCTACTAATATTAACTTTAGGAACACATATTTCAAAAATATCATTAATTATACTATAAAACAAGTCCACAACAGTGTTAGCATCACTGTAATTCTCCAATACAGACCAATCAACATTTAAGAACATATCATGGAGCAAATCAAAATTAGCCTTTTTAAAGTTATATTTTACTACTTGTCTCTTCAGTTCATTTAATTTATTATTGTTTAAGGCCATTACTATTTCCCATGGGGGTGGTGGTTGTCTTCAGGTACAAAATCAAACTTTTTACTGATGGCAATATCCAATATATGATCCATACTATTACATTACTTGTTAAACTGAGCACAATCATAAAAACTTAAAAATCTTACAAATTCATTTATATAGGGATCCGTAACTGAATTCTCATAATAATTACTCAAGTTGGTCAAGTTGAAGTCCCCCACAATAACAAAGCCTTGATTAATAACATGAGAAAAGGTCTCAATGTAGGTAAAGAAATGTTCATAGAGAGAATTGACAGTTAATACTTACTTTCACCCACAAAATGTCGATATCTTTGTGATTAAAGTCCAGGACCACTCTGGTGGTACTAAATGATCTCTTGATGGCGAGCAGTACTCCTCCACCCCTTTTCATTCCACACTCGTGAAATTTACGATCCGATCTATACCTATAATACACAAAACATATGGCTCCATATGGCGTTAAATAATTCTTCAGTTTTAGTATTCAGACCCTCACATTCTGATATAACAATGTCATCTCCAGGGCACTGCTTTGCGAATATCTCCGTCTCTCGGATAGAGATATATCAAGATCCATGTTTTGCCGTTGCTATTCCCGATTAAAATATTGAATCTTTAAACGTCCGTTGTCTACCAGCCTCTGCAGTATGTAGGGCACTTTATGTCAAATGCAGAATGATCAATTTTCAAGTTAAAATTATTTTTGTCGTTACTAAGTTTATAGTTTATACCTTATTTTATGTGTTTTGTTTTTACAGTTTTTCGTTTCTTGATCTGCGATAGAACATTTCCCACATACCTTTTGTGTTGTGCATTCCTTTGACATATGCCCAAACTGATTGCAGCTATAATATCTGACAACACTCACATACTCAAACCAACGGCAAGCTCTGCAATCCATGAACAATATTCCCGCCGAAAGCGTCTTAATTTTGTGGAAGGTTTTAGGATCGCACTTTAATATGGCACAATACGATTTAATCATCTTTTTGAATGTAATAACTTTAACATTAATAAGATCTTCCTCATATTCCCTTTCAATCCCTACAATGTTTATGCATGGGCACTTGTCTGGAATAACCGTTTCATAGTCATCACCCATCCTTTGCTCCAAACTTGTTTTTAATTTCTTGGCATCCTCACTATCCCTACATTTTACAATGACTCTTCCGTCCTTAGAGTCCCTCATATCAGTTATGCCAATACCCAGTTCCACAGAGTTTATGCTTCTCTCACACGTCCTAGTTGGTTTAATGACCACGACACCCTCTGCAGCAGCTTCCGCATAGCTCCTCCGTTTTGCTTGTTCTGATTGGTTATCACAGAAATTGAGCTTTACAGTTTCAAGAGCTTTTAGGCATCCTGAAGTTTGTTTGATCATTATTTGTTCGGTCTTATCCACCACCTGGATATTTTATTTGCCAACTCTAACGAAATTTTTGTGAAAAACTGGAAATCCAGATCGACTAGAGAAAAACTGATATTTTTTTCGTCATCTACGCTAGCAAGTTAGTTAGCAAACACGTTTTCATTGATTTTAAAATTTTTCAATTTTTTGAAGAAAAGTAACGAAAATTTTATATCGACAAATCGATTTTTTAATTTTTTTGGAAAAGACATTTTCTGATTCGATACTTATACTTTCGAACTCGCTGAATTCCAAAATAATCATAATTTTCTATAGAAACGGTTAGTTTTCAAAATATGAATTTTGTTTACAAATGTGTATTATTTTTTATAGTTTCCAGTCGTATTTGGTTATATTTTGAAATAGGGATTTTTTGAGGGTTTGCAGCTTTGAACATTTTTTTCGAGAAATTTTTGTGAGAAACTGGAAATCCAGACCGATTAGAGAAAAATGGTACCAAAATTTTTAATTTTTTTTTGATTAAATTATTTTTAATTTTCTTATGCATATAAACTATAGGACTTGATAGGTAATTGGTAATTAATTATATACACTTTTTGATGCTCTTTGAAGTTTTCATTTCAGTCATGTGGTCTTAAGCACACATCAACCTTTTTTTTCTATGAAAATTACACGTTTGTATTTTTTAAAATTTTTAGAAAAATTTTCGCATTTCTAAAAATAATCGAGATATTAAAAATCGGTTAAATTTGATTTCATATTTGTCCATTTGACATAAAAAATTTCGTTTTTACATTCTGTATAACCCACTCATGACTATGTGAAGACAATAGGATGATGAATTTCTTTACGATCTGAAGTTTCTCACATTTTAAAACGTCGATTTGTTTCGAAAATATATATAACATTTTATTGATTTTGTAACTTCTTCTATACATCAAGATTTAAGATATTTTAAATAATATTAGATGACACTCTGCTTAATAACCTAAACCAAAAACTTTTCTTCAATATTTTAAGCAATTACCATGAAGGCTCATTCAATAATTTATAATAATTAAGCCAGCTTAGGAGGGGAATAAGTGGATCAATCTCCCCACGACAAATTCCCAATTTTTAGGGCCGGTCCTGCCTAGTTTATTCAAGTCATTTTCGCCATGTTTTCTATCATTTGTATCTTGAATTATTCATGACATTTAAAATGGACGATGCACGTACAATATTTTAATGTTTTTTACAAGTTTTATTATTTATCTAGAATTCGAGAATGTGCCTAGAATAAACAGCTTATTTTGCTATGTAAATAATGCGCTCACGTAGCATGTAACTTCGGTCACGTGATGAAAGTTAAGGAAGAGTATGCATAATTAATGATTTTTATCCTTCGTTCTCGTTTATATTAGAAATAAGAAAATTAAGGATGCATGATATAGTCTATCCGCGCCAATGTAATAAACGATTACTGGATAGAAGTGGAAGCTCTTGGGCTATTAAGGGTAAAAAATAATTCTTTATGCGACAGAAATGTTAGAACATGTTTTGGCAGTACTGTTTCCTTTTGGATTTTTTATTTCAAAAATATTTACCTCGTTTGGATAATTTTAGATATTGGAAAGTTGCGCTTTTACTATGAGACTTAACGAAAGAGAAAAAAGGCAAAACAATGATAACTAAAATTATATGTTTGCAAAATATGACTGGTTGGAAAATTTGCTTTTGCATAACGCGTTTCTGGCATTTTTTTCAAAAACCAATTCTGTTGTTTCCAAATATTGAAAACTTTGGAAATTTTTTGGGATTGTTACAAAAAAGTTAGAGAGGCGCACTTCATTAATAAATGATAATTTTTAATATTTTTATATTATTTAGCGTTTGTCGTATTTTTAATATATCGAAAGAAGGTAACAAATTCCTGTGTGCTCGTTGAATTGAAATCGTGCTGGTGCAGATCACGTGTTCACCAAATTCAAATAGTTTTTATGCGGCACGCGATTGGCTTGATCACTTTTACCGGTCGTCGTCGTAATGAACGCACGAAAGGGTGATTAGGGGCGGCAGAGGGCGTTCCGTCGTCACGGACTCCTTTGATCTTCTGTTTGATCTTGTATCCACGAAACCGTCAGATGGAATTATAACCGTTGCAACGAACGCCCCGGGGATTCGATAATAAATCGGCTCGTTTTTTTTACTACGGCTAATTGGCGATAATAGGTCTACGTAATTATATTTTCAACTGAAATATGTACGCACGCAATTATACTCATCCCGTAATTATGACCGACTTTACCCTGTTAAGTTGGACAAAAATTCTACTATTAGGCTTCTCCAATACATGTAGAGTTGTTGGGAATTACAATTTCTATGACGATGACGCTTTACCAGAAACGAAAATTTTGCCAAATCTTAGTAGTGGGAAAGAGTTAGTCAACAACCAGTCTTCACACGCGATAGCTCGTTACTATGCCCCGAAAAATTAGTCTGAAAAAGTCTTCAGGCTTTCGTTACTCTGCCCAAAAACCTATGATTAGTAAAATTTTATCTATCACAAAATGTTATGCAGTTCAAATGGTTAAACAGTATTGACCAACTCGTGAAAAGTGTTGCTGAGCACCAGAGGCCCGTGGAAAGAAAATAAGTACTTAAGAAAAATCATTTCGTCGGGCTCGGAAAAGTACTACATGAAACGCTATGGGAAAAGGTGTACTAAATCTATTAAGGATTGGATTGCAGGTTACGGATTAGCATTAAGACCTAGAGAGTAGGTTTAGCTGTATTAAGCTATTTATAGAAACATAACTTATGTGAATCCTTGATATTTTTATGAACCTCTGAAATTTTTTTAGTCCGTCATGTAGGTTGAAAAAAAGCTTTCTAATTCATGATAAATAAAGCATTGTGTGGACAATTTCTCTAAATGCAAAATGTCTAGTTTTATTAAGACGAAACTATCTCAGACATGCGAAGTATCAGCAATCAGAAAAGCCACCATAAGCAATGCGAACTGACAAAGTAATGAAGGCATATGTAAACAAGCCCATTTAGCCTTTGGCCGTCCCGCTCAAACATAAAATAATATATCGGACTATTATTTTGAGATAGCGCATAAATCTTCGAACCGTAGGCATTTCGGGCTGCGCCAAAAGGTACCGGCTGCCTCGGCACGCAAATACCAACCACTAAAACCGCTTGCATGTAATAATTTTCATATTGCGACGGATGAAAAATAAAGAAGCGAGCCTTTGTTTGCTTTAAAAGTCTGCGGCACGGCTATGAACGGATAGAGTAGCTTTATTGTTTGTAGCAGCGAAATAGAGTAGGTTCCTGCTACTTACATAAATTACAAATATAACTTATTACTGCATAATTATTTGTAAATATACCAAAAATTATTCAGCAATGACAGCAGTGAAAATTTTAACAATGCTAGTTTAATATTATTAAATACAAGTATTTTTTGTCTTATATTTTAAAATCACTGGAATTTAACCTCGAAATCTTCCAGAAACCGCTGCTTATCGCTTGAAAAATGCCCCAATTCTGTTACCCTAGCCCATTTTCCCACCATCAAATCGTTTTAAATGAGATTTTAGACAATTTCCCTCAAAATCTGCCACAAACTCCATCAGAAACGAAAAAAGTCCACCTTTTTCGAGCTTCAAATCATAAGAATTCAGGCAATTAAATAAAAATAATAACAATAACATAAATAAATATAAATAAAAAATATTGGAAGATATATTTCCTCAAATCTATTATAATACGTCAAGAAAAAATTGCCGATATTAAAAACTTTTCAATTTAATCTCACTTTTCTCATATTTTGCAATCTCGGTACGTAAAATAGAGCAGAGATCACGAGATTTACGAAACTGAGCTTGACTTTTTTGAGAATAGCTATTCATTAGCTGACACGTAGGTACGCTTAAACTATATTTAAAAAAATCATCAATTTCCCATTTTCTATTCGATCGATGCAATTTGTTGGAATGTTCTGCTCATATCCTCCCTTAATATAGGAAAGTTTGGTTGCTCCAGATTATTGGGTTTCCCAAGAATCAAATGTTAAATGGTGACGTGTCGTGTCAAAATTTAAAATTAAAAGTTTAAATTGAACTAGATGACCCTGTATAGAAGGCATCATCATTTCCAAAGAGTCTTCTAATACAGTTTTTGACGTAAATTCTGGTCAAGTAATCGGATTTTCAAAAAGAAAATACTTTAAAAAAATAATAAAAAGCTTAATTCTTTGACCTAGAAATCGATGTGTTTACATTTTCTTTGAAAAATACATTTTCAAGACACTTAAAAAACAGAGAAAGTAAAGGTAAAACCCTTGTGCTGGATCGTGCTGATGCCCCAATTATGCGGGAAATCCGCACACACCATCCCGCACGCGTACACAGTGTGTAAGATGTCTAGGCTGTCTAAAAATCTATGTAAGCTGTCTAAAAAGCTATGTAATCTGTCTAAACACCTACCTAGGCTGCCTAAAAAGCTAGGTAGGCACTCTGAAGAGCTGTGTGAGCGGTCTAAAATGCTATATAGGTTATCTAAAAACTGTGTAAGCTGTCAAGAAAGTTGTCTATGCTGTCTAAAAACCTATTAGTGTCTAAGAAGTTGCGTAAACTGTCTACAAAGTTGTTTCATACGAATAAAAAGCTAATCTGACTAAAAACCGTGTTAAAGCAGTAAACTGTCTAAAAAAGATGTCACAGCTATCTAAGAAGTCCTCTAGGCTGTCTAAAAATCTATGTAAGCTGTCTAAAAAGCTATGTAACCTGTCTAAAAACCTGCATATGTTGTCTAGCTGTGTAATCAGTCTAAAAGCTGTCTCAAGATCTTTCTAGACCGTCTAAAAAGGTATATAGTCTTTCTAAAAAGTTATGTAAGAGGCCTATAAAACTGTCTAAAAAGCTGTTTCAGTTGTCCAAAAATCTGTGTGCGCGTACGGGATGGCGGGACTGTTCTCCGTATTACTGAACATCACCTCGATTGGGCATAAGGGAGTTTACCTCTACTACGACACTATTCATCCAGCCTTGAAAATAAAATTTGTTAGTACTTTATTTAAAACTAGAAACCGTCCATACTCGATGGTGTTTCCTTATGATTTATTTAAAAACAAACCCATGAGACTCATGAGGTTTAACTGTGATTAATGGATTAAGGATCATTATTTAAGAACCAGCCCTTAGTCATAAAAACTTCCCCTCACAACTTCAGTATCATAAAACAAATTACGTCAGGTGGCACGTTGGACGTCGCGACGACCTTATTTTGCGCGTCAGTAGAGCAGGACAATTTGCGGCGACGCTTACAATTTCTGGCGTTTACACTGTTGCCATTGTGCAGGAAACGAATTATGTGTGTGTTGCGTTAATATAGGCCTTTCACTATGAATTAGTGTATCAGTAAACGATTTTTTAAGGCGGAAAATAAAGGACACTTTCTTGAAATACTAAAAAATAAAAAGTAAAACGATTGAAAAATAGGAATAATTGGTTGCTCGACAAGACATATTAGCAAAACATATCATTATATCGAATTTTCCAGTGAGAACGTAAAGGTTGAAACAAATCCATTTAAGAAAATAAATAAATAAAATGCAGGTGTTTCTTTTTCGAAGAAATGATCGAACCCATAAATTTTTTTCTGTGAACCAAAAACAAATAATGAAAAATAACTTTATTTTTTATTTAATTTTTGAATGCAGCATCAAATTCTAAACATATTTCATGCATAATATCCTCCAGCGCTCCAAGAAATGAAAAATTATAAATCCCCGGGCGGCGATGGAATAGTGGCAGAGGCTATAAAGATAGCTGGAAAAAGACTACTAAGGGCTCTTGTTAGGCTCTTTAATAAGTGTCTACATGAAGCAATAACACCAAGTCAGTGGCATAACGCAGACATTATTTTACTACATAAAAAGGGGGATAATACAGATCTTCAGAACTATCGTCCCATAAGCCACCTATCTCATACTTACAAACTATTCACAAAAATAATCACAAAAAGATTGAAAAGAAAACTAGAACTTTACCAGACCAGAGCTGGCTATGGCACAAATGACCACCTATTGGTAGTAAAAAATCTAATAGAAAAGTCTACCGAATGCAATAAGCCCTTAATATTGATATTTGTGGATTATGAGAAGTCTTTTGATACTATAAATCAACAGAAAATGTAAGAAGCCTTAACAGAATGCCGAATTGACCATCGCTACACAAACATAATTAAACACATATATCAGAATGCCACAGCAAGTAGTAGACTGGGAGATAGACAAACCAACAAATTTCCTATACAGCGCGGAGTGAGACAAGGAGACACTATGTCGCCAAAACTGTTCATTACACTACTGGAGTATGCATGTAAAAGGGCAAATCTAAATGAGAGGAGTATGAATGGATAACGGCTTGTCCATTTAAGATTTGCGGACGATATCTTATTAGTAGCTGACCGCAAGGACGAAGCTAAGGAATTACTAAATGGACTCTACCGTTCCTCCCTAGAAGTTGGACTAAAGATAAACATGTCAAAAACTCAAATAATGACAAATCTTGTACTCGGTGAAAACATATCTATAGCAGGAACAGCCATAGACCAAACAACGTCATACAAATATCTAGACCACGAGATTAGAATAGGAACAGACAACCAAACAATCGAACTTCTCCGCCGCATAAGATTAACCTGGGTAGCTTTCGGTAGACTAAGCCACATCTTCAAACCGACCATCCCGATATGCCTTAAAAGAAAGACCTTCAATCGATGTGTACTACTAGTACTGACCTATGGAGCGGAGACTTTGACTCTGACAAAGAAAACCATACAAAAAATCCGAGTGGGGCAGAGACAGAATTCCAAACCAAGAGATACGACGACGATCTGGAGTGATAGATGCGATAGAGAGAATAACAACTATGCACGTTGCAAGAATGGGAGACAATAGGTGGACAAGGCGAATACTGGACTGGAGACCAAGAGAACAAGCCTATAGTCCACCAACTAAATGGACAGACGATCTAAAACGTTGCCAAGGAAACTGGATGCAAGCAGCCCAATATGGGGACCGATGGAAAATGATGAGGGAGATATATATTCAGCAGTGGACCTTTTTCCTTTTTCGAAAAATAAATGCAGTTTAACATAAAACATTAAAATTCTATGGCACTTATTTGCTAGAAATCAATGAAATAAAAATATCAATAATTATTGCCACTAACCTAACAGACTTCAAGACGATTTTTGCATTCCTGCAGGACGTTACTAACTACAAATATACAACTATATAATTTCATCATATCATCTCTTATCCTATTCTTTAAGTTTTCAATGGTATTTGGTGGGCTAACATAGACTTTGGACTATAGTTAATTAAAAAATCTAGCGGGGTCAGATCAGGAGATCTGGCTGGCCGGAGCCTTCGATAGGTACCGAGGGCTCCGGACTGGCCATTCAGTTTGACCTCATTGAGGTACTGACGCACTGGATAGGTGTAACATGTTGATACCATATAAAATTATATAAGAAATAGGGGCATCTTGTTCCAACCTTTACGTTCTCACTGTATACTAATATTTTATGTATCGATGCATCAGCAAAATCACCCATTTCTATTTGTAACTTTACGATCAATAATACCTAATTGTGTCCCTATATTATTATTATTATTAGGAATAAGCACATTATACATAAGTTTAGCTGAAGAGAATTTGATTTCTAAAAATGTTACATATATATAGACTAGGAGAGGCACTACTTTTAACTTCCGATTAGTCACTTTAATCGCTTGTTAACTTGATCAGTGTCTTAAATGTGTCATTATAAGTAAGACATTAATAGATGTATTGTATTCAAAACACTGATTAAGTGAATAAGTAAACATAAAATAGGAATAATTGTTGATTCTACACGTCCAACAGGATCGTTTTTATTTTGTAATGCACTAACACACAATGTGATGATTGTATGTTTAATAATTATTTATCGCTCTTGAATATAAGCGTTGGCAACATGGGATCCACATATTCCGTGAAGTCTAATTTAAACACTTCATTAAATTGCAACTAAAAATCATAACGCTTCGATGACTGCTGATTACATCTTCAGTCCTAACATGTGGCGGTCCAAATCCGCCGCACGGGGTGTCACGGAAATGCGGGGACGATAAGCTTGGCTTTGGATCGATTTGACGTGTTCATTATATTATATATCGTACGAAATGATTTTATAAGGGGAATTTGGAATGGCGTTTTCGTTATTTACATTTTAATTATGCATTGCGAAGAGTTACAAAAAAATATTATTCGCAATCATGAAACTCTCCATCGTAAAGCTAATGTTAATGTTAATTCTAGTTCACGGCGATAGTGGAAAAACGCACAATCCTAATTACCTATTTAAATGTTCAATACACCATTCGACACTGATCAATATTTATTATTTTTTTTTTGTATTCAAATAAAAAACATAATTATTAGACTTTGTCACACCATTAGGACACCCTTTAGTATTAAAATATAACAAGAGATACCCACCAACTGACCTGCGAGTAAAACGTTCTTATTCTCGCGGTGGTACTCATTCGAAATGATTAAAATAAACCATTGGTAACGATTAATAAAACTCGATTTTGCTCTTTCTTCCTTTTTTTCTGTCATAACGCATGAGCGCGTGCTACACAATGCCGTCCCCTCGACTAAAGTACAAGTGAGAAATGAAGTTGGTAATTCAACTAGCCGTGTAATAAATGCATCGTTTCGGAATTTGCATAATTGCATTTTTCGCAGTTTATCATATTTCTTTTACGGCTACCATATTAACCCATATAAGCACGTAGGTATATTTATTAATCAGATGAGCGAGTGCGTGTCATGCCAAACGAGCTTACTTTCATAATGCGACAGTTGGTATTTTTATTTCGCCTTAAAAATATTAAATCTAGACGTTTTGTACAAAAGAGAAGTCAGTTTATGATGTATAATAATAATCGGAAGATTTACGT
The DNA here is from genome assembly GCA_016904865.1 of Pissodes strobi. Lineage (NCBI taxonomy): Eukaryota > Metazoa > Arthropoda > Insecta > Coleoptera > Curculionidae > Pissodes > Pissodes strobi. The sequence continues at coordinate 25,346 of JAEQML010054654.1, read as the reverse complement.
GCCTAGTCCTTTATTAGTTACATCACATTTTTTAAATAAACAAATTATGTGCTTTGTTTTTGCCTAATGAACATTATTTGAAGAGGCGCCTCGAATAACGTTGTAACCGACATTTTCCCGATATCGAGGTTATAGTGGAATAACGTGGTATATGAAGGAACAAACACGATGCCAGTCAGTTTGGTTAAATTTCGTATCGTAGGGAGGGGATACGACAGCAAGTGAACACGTGAGTGGAAAAACGTTGTATATTCGTTTAGCATGGCCGACGGACAGAGCGTTGTTCTTACACCAAGTGCGGTAAAATCCCTATATAAGACTAAAAAACGTAAAATAAACCCCGAAAACAGGACGGACAACAAAAGAAGAGTGTTGAAACAAAGTGGTAGGCAATATACAAGTCGCAACGGTACGCAGAGACCCGCTAAACCACTGCCAAAAGAGGTAATGGAATAACGTTGTAAGTGATTTTATTTGTTTTATCACTCTATTTGTTTATTTCAGGGGAGAGTATGTCAATGCAAGACAACAAAATGTGACTCGTTACAGCATGATGCAATGCTTGAACTTTTTAATAAGTTTTACAAGTTAAATCATTCACAACAAACTGAGTATTTAATGAGGGAATGTATTGCTCTATGTGATGTCAATCGTCGAGTGGTAGCTGAAGACGTATCACGCCGACATTGCACGTTGAAGTACTTTGTAAAATCTGGTTCGGCAAAAGTTCAAATTTGCTTGAAAACTCTATGTAATATTTTTTCTATAACACCCAGACGTGTTCAAATGGTGCAAGAAAAAATGAAGCAACTTGATGTTTCCACAAGCGATTTAAGAGGTAAGCATACGAATCGTCCTCACGCAATTCCACATGATATAAAAGGCCTAATTCGCGAGCATATTAGGTCTGTGCCTGCTCAAGAAAGTCATTATAGCCGGCAAAAAAATGTAAATATCAAATACCTCTCCGCTGATCTGAGTATCCAAACGTTGTACGAATTGTTTAAAATTAAATATCTAAACAACAAAGCCAGTCTACACATCTACAGAGAAATATTTAATACAGATTTTAAGCTTCGATTTGGTGCCCCCCGAAGCGACACATGTGCCAAGTGTGATTCATTTTATGTACAGCTAGTAAATGCCCAGAATGAGGACGAATTGATAAGAATCCAAAATGAAAGTGAGTTGCATCACAGGAAGGCTGAAAGTGCTTATAGGTCATTAAAAGAGGATACAGACTGTGCCAAAATCGATTCTAGTATCATAGTCTTATGTGTTGACTTACAGCAAGTTTTGTTCTGCCCAATGCTTACTCATTCCAATTTATTTTATCAAAGACAGCAATCAAATTACAACTTTTGCATTCATGATTTTTTGACAAATGAAGCCACAATGCATTTGTGGGATGAGACAGTAGCCAAACGTGGATCAGCTGAAACTGCTTCGTGTTTGTTAGCCTATATCATCAACAAGTATACACCTTTGCAAATTGGATTGAGAAGAAAGCTAATAATTTGGTCTGATCGGTGCGTGGGCCAGAATAATAATTTTAAAATATTAACTTTATTGCAACATCTTGTCATATGGGGATACTTCACTGAAGTAAATATGTTCTATATTGTTGTGGAGGATTCATTCTCACTGAAGTCGAACAGAAGTTTTTGTGTAGCGGGCACAGCTTTCTCCCATGTGACCGAAATTTCGCTTTAATAGAGAAAAAGAAGAAAACAGCTAGAGTCCTGCATCCTTTTCAGTGGGTTGAAATAATCGCCAATGCGCGACCAAGTAAACCTTTTTTGGTTAAAGTTATGAAACAAGCTGACTTTCGAGATATCTCTGGGCTTGAGAAACAAAACCAGAGACCCAGCGCTTTCAAGATCACGGAAGCAATGTGGATGCTTATCAAGAAAGATGATCTTACAACAGTTCACGTAAGAAAATCACACAATATCCTCCAACCTTGGACTATATACTGCATTAAGAAAAAAAGATCTCTTACTCGTGTTCCTGTGCCAACAATGTTGCCACTACTCTATCAGGGGACAATCCCTCTGAAAAAGGCAAAGAAAGATAATCTTGTTGACATGGCAAAATATATAGAGGATAAAGAAATACAAAATTTTTATATAAATTTATCTGTCGAAAATGTATAATATATATTCTTTAAAACAGGACTGTTTTACTTTTGTTTTTAGTACATTAGAAAACGCGAAACAGCCCATTTACCAAATGGAATAACGTTGTAAGTGCAAAATATACAACGTTATTCCATTTACAATGCAAAAAAATTGCAACAACTACCCAGCCTATAGAATAAAATATTCGTTTTGCTTATTTTATTTTAAATTTATATAATTGTGTCACAACTAAATCATAAAAAAATCTAATATTATTTTAAGCATCTAATTAAACGTTTTTTTCCTCTCCTGTAAAAATTCATTTTGGCACTTACAACGTTATTCGAGGCGCCTCTTCATTTGTTGATTTGATTTTCTTGTTTAAATCTTACTTTATGAAGTATCTTTACGTTTACGTCCTCTATCTCCAAGGCATTAAGTGTCTAATATTCAATGCATTTTACATGCACATGCGAAAGCGATAACTTACATGACTACAATACTTCTAATGCAAATAAGCCATTATGGACATCACGTCAACGTATTCAATGCCATCGCGTATTGTGAAAACATTACTGTTATATTTGTTTATGTTTTTGTTTGTATGTTAAACTTGTCTATTTATTACGGCTATTATGGTATTGGTTTATTGCTCGCTGCGACATTACAGGTTTTCATTTAAAGCGATATTATGGCAAGTGCATCATCTGTTTAACACGCGATAGGTGCAGCAATTCTGGTGTGTAATATGATAATTTAATATTTTATACGGACTTTCAGAAATATCGTTTTAATACCGTTAGTAGAACTCTATCAGTTGACGGGAGCTATACACAGAGAAAGAAGCCAGAAGAGATACGCCGATCACGCGTTAGTAGCACAGCTCTGTGTTAGTAGTGTGCAATCGTTACTTTTCTATCAAATAGTGACTCTTACCCGAGTTATGAAGGTAGCATCTGATAATCTCGATACTTGAATGAATCGGAGACAATTTATCGAATATTTCCCGTATGTATAAAAAATCCCATAAGAGAAATGCAATTATCGAAACATTACAGCGAATACTTCCTTCATATATAAAAATCTCATTAGAGAAGTTCAATTATCTGAAAATTACAGCGATAATTGCACTGTATAAAACAAAAGAGCACGGCGATAATTGCATCGTACGTATCTATGGTAATTTCATTGTAAACTTACGATGACAGCGACAATTTATAAAAAACGTTAAAGTAAAGTGAATATATATTATTAAAAATGTGTCGTTTCGGATAAAAAAATCGTATTTTTGCGTCTCTTTATTTTGTTCACAGTTACATGTACGTGTTTGTATTAAAAAAAGAATAAAAATGTATTTTTTAAAACCATGTCCTCATTCGGGAACTATTCCCCCGAATTACACTCGTGCATCAAAATAACTAGATAATTTTGCATTCGAGCACAATCGTCAAGTCTGGTAGGATCAATTTGGGTCGGTCAAGTTTGCCCCCCGTATTAAACAAATTTCAAAAATAAATGAAGCATAATTTTGCACACATTTTGCACAATTTTGCACACCCCAAATAAAATTTTGCACACCCACACAAGGAAAACTAGAGCTGTTTTTTATACGGGGGGCACACTTAACCGTTCCCCCCCGTCTGTTGCAAAATTGAAAAAATTTGATGCCACTCGAATCGGCAAATTTTGCACACCGATTTTCAAATTTTGCACACTTTTCTGGGGAAAGTTATGACGTGTCAAAAATTTGAATTTTCCCCCCCGTTTGTCAAAATGTGGAAAAATTTTGATGCTGCTAGGTTCTAAAAATTTTGCACAATTTTGCACACATATTTTCAATTTTTGAACACTTTTCTGGGGAAAGATATGAGGTGTTAAGGATTTGCATTTTCCCCCCCGTTTGTGAAAAAGTTAAAACATTTTGATGCTGGTAGGTTCAACTAATTTTACACAATTTTGCACACCAATTTTGAAATTTTGCACACTTTTCTGGGGAAAGTTATGAGGTATTAAATATTTGCATTTTCTCCCCCGTTTGTTAATATCTCATAACTTTCCCCAGAAAAGTGTGCAAAATTGTGCAAAATTAGTTGAACCAACCAGCATCAAAATGTAACTTTTTCACAAACGGGGGGGAAAATGCAAATCTTTAACACCTCATAACTTTCCCCAGAAAAGTGTGCAAAAATTGAAAATAGGTGTCCAAAATTAGTAAAACCTAGCAGCATCAAAATTTTTCCACATTTTTTGAAATTGACATACGTGGGGATAATTCAAAATTTTAACACCTCATTACTTTTCGCAGAAAAGTGTGCAAAATTTGAAAATAGGTGTACAAAATTGTGCAAAATTAGTTAAACCTAGCAGCATAAAAAGATTTCAACGTTTTGACAAACGGGGGGGAAAATGCAAATATTTAATACCTCATAACTTTCCCCAGAAAGGTGTGCAAAATTTCAAAATTAGTGTGCAAAATTGTGCAAAATTAGTTGAACCTACCAGCATCAAATTTTTTTAACTTTTTCACAAACGGGGGGAAAAATTCAAATCTTTAACACCTCATAACTTTCCCCAGAAAAGTGTGCAAAAATTGAAAATCGGTGTGCAAAATTGAGCAAAATTTGCCGATTCGAGTGGCTTCAAAATTTTTCAATTTTGTAACAGACGGGGGGAACGGTCAAGTTTGCCCCCCCCGTATAAAAAACAGCTGTAGTTTTCCTTGTGTGGGTGTGCAAAATTTTATTTGCGGTGTGCAAAATTGTGCAAAATGTTTGCATAATTATGCTTCATTTACTTTTGAAATTTCTTTAATATGGGGAGCAAATATGTTTAGCTTTGTTCTTGATTTATCATGCTACTACCTTGAATTTTTCAAGTGAAAAGGCTAAATATAATCTACAGAGAAGCAGCTAGTGGAAATATTACTTCCAGAGATACTGAGTTTTAGTTCGCTGAACTTATTCAGTGATTTTAATAAGAGACAGTCCTCTAATATACTGTAATTCTTTTGCAGTTTCATAGCTTGGTATTATCTAAATTTATATGGTTCAATTAGGGCAGGTTTTTGAGCGGGGGGGGGGGGGGGGTTTTTTTCGTTTCCTATTCGGCTAGCGCAACCGAGTAGGAAACGGATGCGAAACCTGAATCTCCGTTCCCTAAGTGGTCAACGCACCTAATCGCGCTATGTCTTCGCGATGCAATCAATTTGCGGCAAGAGCCCTCGTGGTCGAGTGGTCTAGATGGTTAGGTATTAATTCGGCGGCTATTGGCGGCCCGGGTTCAAACCTCTTGGTTTTTTTTTATTTTTTTTAAGTGAAACTCCTTAACGAGCGCCGGAAGGTCGCGAATACGGCGGGCGAACGCAGCGGGCGATACACGATGAGCGACACGACCTGGCAGAAGAAAAATATGAGAATATTGTTATTGTGATATCTTTGTTAGTTTATAAGATAAAAATATGGGGTTTGCTCTATTATTTTGTCAAGACATAAGGGAAACTTTTATGAAGAATATTTTACTTTCATTTAGGCCTTCCCTTTTTATTAATTGAGTGGTATATTTAAAAAAACTACTTTTTAACCAAATCCGAGGCTAGGGCGTTTAATTTAAGAAGTTTCACTTCTGATATGCGCACATAGTGCACACGTTTTTTTAGGTTAAGTTTCTAAACAGTTTTTTTCTTGATTTTGGGTATGTCTTGGGTTAGTCTGGGTTAGCACCTGGTTACTTTCCTTTTCTTGAGCCCCCATAGCGAGCGAAGCGAGCGGAGGGCCATGCGAAAGAGTGAAATATTATATAACAGCGTATTCCAGGTGTCCAAATCAGTGCGTTAACCCCTTAGGGAACGGAGATATCCGTTTCCTACACGATCTCGGGTGCGCTAGCCGAATATGAAACGGAAATATGCGGGGGGGGGGGGGGGTGGGGGGGGGAACCCCCCCCCCCGCGCCCAAAAAAAAATGCCCACAGGGGGGGTTTTTTTAACTTAATACCCTACCCCCTTCCCCCCCCCCCACCCCCCCCCCCCCCCCCCCCCCCCCATGGAGAACGCCTAGCTACGGCCCTGGCGATTTTGCCATTTATATTAAGTTAATTATATCTATATGTAAAACCCATGGCAGAAATTTAATTTAACTTATTTAAAGCTTATTATTAAACGTTTCACCTTGATATCGCTCAATTGAGCCCAATTTTCCTTATTTGGTGCGGATATATTTATTTCTATATATGCAGTAAATCCCTTTTAGTTTAGCATTTTGGAGCCATTTTAGAAACCTTCTATATTCCAGCTGCCAGGGGAATAAGCTAAGCGTAGTATAGTGGATGTTTATTCCCTAATTTTAACATATAGATTATTACATATTTGGTGCTAAATGGCAAAATCGGATACGCCTTTTACCATAAAGGTAAAAAATATATTTAGACAGTTTCGACTACTAGATTATTCTTCTATATTTTCAGAAGAATTATGGGCTATCTGGGAATATCTTTTATATTGTATAGAATGTCAAGAAAACAACAAATTTGTTATATTTACCGATAGCAAAAGCTCGTTGCAAGCTTTATTGAAATGTAAAAACGAGGCTACTGACAATTATATAATCAAAAAAATAATTAATATTTGCAAGATATTAAGAATTCAAAATAAAAGTATTATTTTAGTTTGGACTAAAGCACATATAGGAATTTCGGAGAATGAATTTGTGGACAGCAAGGCGAAGGCTGCATCACCAGATTACCCTGCAGATTTTCTCATACCTTACACTAGTATTTTCAGACTCTCTAAAAAACGAATGTATGATAATTGGCAGGAGCTTTTTATTCAATTAAACAAGGGTTACCCCTATAAAACAATGTGTAATAAAGTAAATAACAAGCCCTGATTTGATAAAGAATCAAACCGAAGTTTTATAAGAACAATTTCACGTATTCGCAGTGGCCATGCATTATATCCTAAATATAAAAAAAAGATTGGAATTCAATCGGGCGATAATTGCGAATGCGGAGAAGTAGGTGATTTAGAACACGTTATAGTGGGTTGCCTTAGTGTCAGCGTTTTTTGGGGAGTCATTGTTTGACGACCTAAAAGATGTGATCTTCCCATTTAATTTAGTCAGTTTAATTGGATCAAATAACATATATGTATACAGAATACTATATACATTTTTACTAAATAAAAACATAAGATTATGAAAAAAATATATATATACAGGCTCATATAAAAAAAATAACTAAATTAAAAATTAAAAAAAAAGAACAAAAAAAAGGAAAATAAAAGGAAAGGAAAAAATATATATAAATATAAATTTAAAAAAAAGGAATAAGGCTGGTTACAATGGCTTAGCAGGTGGTTTAAAAAATCCTTCTGGTAAAGGTAGCAAGTTAATAACAACTCATATTGGGAGCGATAAAAGATTGAATTATAATAATTAAATCATAGATTACCACGAAGAAATTACCATTTTTTAAGATTACTTTTCGGAAATAAATCCTGCAAATTCCGTTTGCCATTTTAGACTGGCAAAAAAATACATTAATCTTGCTGGCGAAAAAGGAATATTAAAATTGGATGGAAAAGAAATGTTTTATAAAAATAATACACTAAAAACAGAGTTTTTGGAAATAAATATAGAAAAAACGAATCGAAATTTGAAAGACAACTTATCGATAAAATGGCTATGAAAGGTGATATAATTATTGTACTTCGCTTGCCACTCCATTTCTGATCTCTCGGAATTGAATTGAATTGAATTGGGCTCAAGTTGAAAGATGTGCGAGAACTTTTAAGATTAAACACGTCGTTAGATCTATTAATTGAAGAAAATTAGCGCAATACTGTATAACACGTAATAAAGAACATAGAGCCTTAATTACCTTGTGGAGGAGACTATAGAACCCTTAGCAAAGAGGAACAATTCATATACCGTCCCCGACATGACTCCTCCAAATAGATGGATGAGTTTTTCACATAAAGACCGACTTAATTAACATATCTTTAAAATAACATCTCATGTGAAAACTAATGCTGCAGATCGAATAAAAAAAAAAAAATACTACATGAGTTGAACTTTTCTTAACAGAACCACAACAAAAAGGCAGTGAATGAGCTAGGCAGATAGATAATAAAAAAACAATGCGTTGAAGAAGACACATTGGGTCACTTCTTTTCAATCTTCTCGTAAATGATGTTTCCACTTGTTTTAGGTCTTCTAAATTCCTCCTGTTTGCCGACGATTTGAAATTGTTCAATAAAATTGTTACTCCTAGCCTGACCTAAGCAGATTTGCGGTGTGGTGCCACAATAATAGAATGAATGTCAATACATCTAAATGCAAGCTTATGAAATTTTCTAGATCGCGATTGCCTACAACTGTTGATTACGTCATTGATGGTGAGATCCTACCACTCGTCGCCGTCGAGTCTATCAGGGATCTTGGAGTAGCTCTTGACGCGAAGCTGTCATTTGCTGAACACATGACAAATATTGTAAGCAAGTCCATGAAGATGTTGGGGTTCATTAAAAGAAATTGTAAAGACTTTTCCACTATTGTTTATCTCAAAATTCTTTATTGCAGTCTGGTCAGGACACACTTAGAATATGCCTCTTCAGTGTGGAACCCCCATTACGCTAACTATATCAACATGATTGAGCGTGTACAAAGAAAATTCCTTCATTATATAAATTACAATTTTTTTTAACAATGCGCCAAACATTTGATGTACCCTTTCATCGAACCAATTATGGAGCTCATTCATTTGTTCGCCGTTCTGCTAATCTTGCTAATCATCACGAACATCTTGACCTCTTCTGCACTCAGAGACTGTTTCTTAGATAGCTATTGTAGCTGAACATTGTTTGAGTTACTCTATTGAATAACGCTTCTGTCTTCTTATTGTTATATTACATTTTATTTTTTTTTTAATTCTTTCCTTTCCTGTTTAGATTTAAAATTGTATATACTCTATAGACTCTAGTGTAAGGTAGTTTAAGGGTTCACTTTGTAAATGGACAATAAGTAAATAAAAATACAGTATTAATAGAAGCGCCCCCTGGCAAAGGTTTTCTTTTTAGAGCAAAGTGTGGGGGGACCTGTTTGTGAAGCGTGCAACTAGTGCAATGCAGTTGAAAAAAAAGTAAATGTTAGTTGCGGGCCAAGTCTGATTTCGGGTCTTTGTGAAGTTAGACAAAATGCCATTTATTTGAAATACATTCCAACAGTTAGCTATTTATTTTAATAAGCTATATGATAGGGGTTATTGTTGTACATTTTCCTGAATTTTCCTTAGACAAAATAATTTAACTTTAGACGCGGTTCGAACATTATTTCTTGAAACTAATTTCAATTTAAATAATTATTTTATTTGAATGTTCCCTCTTGGCGAGCTAGTACAAAATGGAGTTATTTTTGAATCAATTTAAAATAATTTCTTGAAACAATAATTCAATCACAATCAGTTACTAACTAACTCCGGTTTATTATATTAATTGTTATCGTCATATTAAAATTAACTTTTCTGTGATGCCAAAATTATTATTAATTTTTCATCTACACTGCAATAATCTTATACATTCAACAAACGAGAAGTCTAATAACATTCGACATAAGAATATTAGCAGCATGTACATAATATACAGTAATTATTATGATGGCGTACGTTAATAACTGCTCCGTACCTGCCAGCATATTTATTTGACAAGTGTTTTCATCGATCTACGTCGCTAGTCTTAACACCTATACCTGTAATTACAGTAGAGCATTATATTTATTTATGTAGTACCTTGAGTAGGATCGAATTTTACAGAGAGCATTAATTATTACGTTGTAAATAAAATTTGGTTTCCTTCCTGTTATGAGAAGGCTAAATTAAGGAGACTAGCTTTTGGTTCGATGGTTTGTTTAGTTCTATATAAAAAGTATGTCATTGCATTGAAGCAGATAATAAGAAGCAATTTTGGACATTAAAGGGTTAGTTTGGGGTGATTACTAATTCTTGACACCCTCATAGAAAGCCTTTTTTTGCTACTATATGCTAGAGCAAATGGTGGACAATATTCGAGTAAATTACCTGCGAATAAAGGAGAACGTTCTCTGACTTACTACACTATCATCAGAGTCAAACATTTAATTGGTTGAAAATATTAAATACACATTAGGATTAGATGAGAGTCATTGGACTTAGAATATTATTCATGATCGTTGTCATTTCGTGGAGTTAAATCTCGGTATTTGAGAGGAAAAATGCAAAGATTTTTTAATAATGGTTAGTGTAGTAATTTAATATGGCTCCTATATAATGTAGAATAGAGAAAGAAATTAAAAACACCGTATGAGGGGGTTTGCACATGGCGTGCACTTCCATTATACGGCAAACTATAGCGATTTGTAAAGATAGAGAGCTTTATGCCGTGGCACAATACCTAAATGGTTTTGGACAAACAACGAGCGCAAAACGTGTTGTATGTAACTCGAGCTGGTGCTGCGTTATCGGCAAAAACAATCAAATAGGAATCGAGGCAGTACCGGATCAAGTAAATTTTTTGTAAAATAGAGAACTGTAGCTTCTAAGCTCCAAGTCATCCAATAATGATAGTAGATTAAACTCTGTGTGTGTCTTATTATTTTTAGACGTATTCAATTGCTATTCATTTAACAAATGCAGTTTTTCCTTGGTTTTATAATTCTGACCAGCTTGAGTTACCATATAAGCAGTAGGAGCAACAAACTTAGCTTATTACTGATGAAAAAGCTCTCACTACCAAGTGGTCAAAAAAGCATCTAATTAAGAGATTTGAGCGCGTTTCTCACCCAAACCAATGCCTCCAATGCAGGATCTTTTCATGGACCGCATGTATTGCCGATCTAGTCTTGCCTGATGCTCTTCATAAGAGAACTCATTTTGTTACATTTATATCACGACCATTTTTAAAACAGAAATCAAATCCTCTGAGAGCTTAAGGCTTTAAGCAACCTTATGTGAAATAAATATATGCTCATCTGTGGTGAATCTCGGGTTACCCTAGATTTAGTCGGATCTCTACTTGATTCAAAAAATATTCAAATATGCAAATTTGCTTTCTGAGACTCCACCTCGATGTTTCTTCGTGGATGAATGACAATCAATACTTTTGGGATGATGCCGACATAAATTGGCGATAACCGAAACTAGCCCAAATCCTCTACTAACCAATTTCGGCGAAAGTATAACAAATATAAATCATTCGGAAGGTACCAAGTTGCGTTTGTAGCCGATGCTATCTTGAGGACCCTACGACTAAAAGAAGATGTGCAATTAAATCTTGAATGGCAGCCCTTCAAAATCCCCACACTCGCACGAAATGTGCTCTTTTCCACACTAGTTTCACAGTATATCACTTTTGTACAAGTCTTACTTAAAAAAAGAAGTAAGCAACTTCAAAGAGCATCAAAAACGGAATAAGAAATAGTATTATCTAACAAGTCCTAGTTTATATGTATGTTTAGAATACAAAACTGAAATAGTCCGAATAATTGCATCAATATGAACAAATATTTTAAATGTACTTGCTATAGATGTGATAGACTTTGATGTTAAAAGTAAAATTTAACTTTGAAATCTCCCCTAAAATCCGCAAAAACCACTGCTTTTCGCTTCAAAAATATTCAAATTTTTTCCATTCTGACCAATTTCCACGGATTCAAATCGTTTTAAATGAGATTTCAGGCAAATAAATCTACTTTCTTATCTTAAAAACTATACGCATCCATTTGCTGAAAATGAAATTTTATCTCGAAATCTGCCATAAAATCAACAGTACCTGCACTTAATCACCAAAAAATTACAAACGATCCTGAGCCATTTTTCCGGCTTCAAACCGTTTTTGCAGAGATTTTACGCAACTAAATGTATAAATCTACATAATTTAACCTAAACGTGATGTCAGACGCATTCCTTCAAATTCCCTATAAAAAACGTGAGATTTTTTTTGCCATTGTCTTCATGTTTCCCTTTAACACCGATTTTCTAGTATTTCCTGATCTGGGGTTTTTTATTTTCTTTTTTGATTAAAACAAATTTTTGAAATTGAAAATCAAAAAAAAAACATCAATTTGGCATTTTTTGATTAATTGTATTCCTAATCCTCCTCTTCAGTGTACGATAAGTTGTTTGCTGCCCCATATTATTCAGTTTTCTCCTAATAAAATATATGGTGACTTGTGTCAAAACTCGAAATGACAAGAAGTTTAAAGTGCCTTCTTGTATGGTTTTTGAAGTTGATTCTCCCGAAATGATCAGATTTTCTATAGAAAAAATTTCATTTGTATGACCTATAATCAATGCGTTTGCATCTTACCTCAAAAATTCATTTTCTCGAAACAGTTAAGCATTTAGAGAGTTTTTCTCCTAGAAAACTGTCGTCTCATTTTTTTTGATCCTCACAACTCTAGGCTAAAATGAACCAAAGTTATCCCTCTTTCAAAAATCTCCCCTCCATCCCCATCGCTTTCTTGAGAGTCAATTGGACTGCGTACTATGATTAATTGCGTCAAATATGCAATAAGGATCTTAAGTAGTGATGCTCAAACTTCTGGCCGGGGCCACATGGGCGCTCGAACAAAGTGTATCTCCTAAGAATATACCAGTTCTTCAACAATCTAATTTAGATTATGGTTCCATTGCCTTCGGCTCAGCATAGAGGATTGCGGCTGGCTCTGAGGGCCTTTTCCACTTCTTCCATGCTAAGTCTATACTCTGAATTTGGCAGTATTGTTACTTTCCTACGCCAACTCTCTACTATTGAAATCCCCAACTTTTTACCTCCGTTACTCATTCTCTGTCTGACTCTCTCCATTCTCCTGGAGCCAATTATCGGTACCAGGAAATAACTAACCAACTTACTCTCCATAGCATATCTGCTAATCTGCAGACGGAATTTTTATCTATTTTCCTCTTGGAATATTCCCCTTATTCCATAATATGTATAAATAGAGATTCCTCATCCACCAATTCCAAAATATCGTCCACACCAAATACCCCGATCACATTTCAAAAATCTCCCCTTCCTAAGTCGGGGGAGTCGATTGGACTGCGTACTAAACTGGAGGAAACCCATTGAGATATTGCGCCAAACATGCGATAAGGCGCTTAACTTACTCAAAAACCCAAGTTGCAAGTTTCAACAAGAGAACGTATTCCTCAAAAAGAAAACAATGTTATGTTCGATTGTCAAGGCCAAAATTAAAGTAAAAGATAATAAAATGGATTAACTTCCTCGGATATAAAATGTACTAGAGATAGTCCATAAATCTAGCACCCGTAAGAAGTAAGTGATGTTTCTAAGCTAGCGTAGCAACACTTCACAAAAGGGTATTTAAATATGTATACATCAGTAGATTATGCTGTATGCTATTACTTACTAAAGAAATTATTAACCGTTTTTGAAAAATGATCGAGTACTAGATTCTGTGTAAAATTTAAAAGTCTATGCAAGGTATTAAATATTCCTGGCACAATAGTACTGTCCAAGTGTAGTAATGTAAATATAAAATTAGACATATCTCGTGTAACAGCGTCAGACTCCCGAGGTTATATCCGAGAATTAGCCATCATTCTTCTCTGTATGTCAAAACAGTGCTGATTAACCAGATTCCGGGTAAAATTGGCTCTTCCTGATCTCCAGGGAAACAGTCATAGAACCCCGCAACAAAGCGCTACCGGAACTCTACCGTAGAATACAGCTACTAAAACAATTTCCAAAAACTAGCTCCAAAAACCAGCTTCAAAAAAAAACCAGCACCAAAAACCCATTAACTAGGGGTTTACCAAAACTTCCTGGGTATCTTGAGAAGGACAACGGTCTATATTGCCATTACTGCGGTTGCTAAGACTTAATTCCCATGCAACAGACCTTTCCTCCGGAGCCCTAATCGACTTCCAGTCTACTTCATGTAAAAAATACGGACACTCCTCGAGGACTGCTTTTCTACCCAAGGGAACTTCTTTGGCTAATGATTAAACAAAAGCCTTTCAAAATCAATAACAACAATTTTTTTTCTGTTTCCTCTCCTCCTACTGGATCAAAATATCGGAAACAAATCTGTAAACACGTCAATCACTATCAGCTGACATTCAACTAAAATCCTCATTTGTCAATCAAAATACTACCTGTCAGAAAACCTAGACAGGTACGAACTTATCGAGAAAAGACAATAGAGATGGTCGACCAAGTCGATATTCCTCCCCATAATAACCTTTATAAATAAGAGAATTTTCACCAGTAACGGCATTTATAAATAGAGATTCCTCATCCGCCAGTTCCACAATATCGTCCACACCAAATACCCCGATCACCACTTTGTTTATACCGATGGTTCGAAGTCTCTCCACCCCCATTGGATCCAAATCACCAATTCCACATTTTTTGATTAATTGTATCTCTAAAACTCCTCTTCAGTGTCAGGCAAGTTGGTTGCTCCAGATTATTCGGTTTTCTCCTAATAAAATATTATATGGTGACTTATGTCAAAACTTGAAATGACGAAAAGTTTAAAGTGTCTTCTTGTATGGTTTTTGGGGTTGAGTCTCCTGAAATGATCAGCTTTTTTATTTAAAAAAATACTTTTCTCAAAAAACAAACCTTTATTTTTTACCTATAATCGATGATTTGCTTTTTCCCTCAAAAATTAATTTTCTCGATATTTTCGAAACAGAGAAGTATTTAGAGACTTTTGAGCTGTCGACTCTGTTTTTTCGATCCTCGCGACTCTTTTGGCGCTAAAAGACTGAAAGTGACCATTTTTTCTAAAATCTCCTCCGTAATTTCCCATCGGTTTCGAGAACCAAGTGTCTCTTGTAAAAATATGGTCCTCCTTCATTCAATCTAATATAGATTATGGTTCCATTGCCTTCGGCTCATTACATAGAGAAATGCGGCGGGCCCTGGGAGGCTTCCCCACCTCTCCCATACTAAGCATATACTCTAAATCTGACTATATGTCCTTAGAGCAGCGCTGCCATTCTTAAGCCAGCTCCCTACTATTTACTGCCTGACTCTCTCTACTCCCCTGGAGCCAACCATCCTTACCAGGAAATAACTAACCCACTCTCCATAGCATACATGCTAATCTTCTTCCCCCTTGAAAGATTTCTCCCATCCAAATCAATCTAGACTTAACATTCATAAACAGAGATTCCCCAACCAATTCCACAATATCGTCCACGCCAAATACCCGTATCACCTCCGTATTTACACCGACGGATCGAACTCTCCCCACTCGGTTGGAGCCGCCTTCTATACGGAGATTCGAACAGTTTTTTCTTATTAAACCACTACTCTAGCATTTTCTCCGCTGAACTGTACGCCACACTCAGACACAGACTACCATCCTGCCACACCAGATGGAGCATTGCAACTAACTCTGTGAGTTATATCGAATCAACTTAGTTCTTTCCTCTTTCCCATCCTCTTATCATTAGTATACATTCAGCTTTAAAAAGAATGTAGGTATATCAAGGGATTTCTTTGGACCTCCAGTAGCCCTCAACGCCAGGACGAAGAAATTTGTCCAAATTAAACTTATTTTCTGCCTGATCTTTGAATGAATGATGAATGAATGATAATTTATTTATGCCAATGTCCATAGTACTTACACACGTCAATAAACAATCTTCGTATGGTCTCTTCGATGTTATTGATTAAGTTGTTTGCAATGTTTGCAAAGTAATCATTAAACTCATCCGGCATTATTTTGTTGGTTGAAGAAATTCATTTATGACTTGCCATATGCTTCTGACAGGATTTTTAGACGTATTTATTAGTTTATCATTAGCACTAACCTTGGCCTCCTTAACAGCTTTCTTGTAAGTGTATCTGAAATTATTTAGCTCAAGCCGAGCAAGTTCAGACCCATTTTGTTGACAATGGTCACTTAAGAACCTCAGAGTCTTCCGCATATCTCTCATGATGTCATTAAACCAACTGATGCTGTTGGACTGATCAGAGCGAACTAAGTAGGTTCTCTCAGGAAAATACTGCAGGTATGCCCCTTCCAACATATTCAGAAAAATATCAAACATTTGATCAATTGTAACATCATTCTGATCTACAAAACGCCATGAAAAATCATTGACCATATTATAAAAGGTGTACAAACCCCTCTCTGTTATTGGCCTACATATCTTTTTTTTCTTCTGTCACTTTAACCTCATTACATGTAATTGTGAGCTCCACGAACTGACTGTTGTGATCTGATAGAAAAGAATCTGAGGTGGTAACTGAAAAAGAAACTGGGAAGAAATTGATAAAAACATTATCCAGACAAGCATCCTGCCTTGTGTTCTCAACAACCATCTGTCGAAAGTCATTGCTTAACAAAGTATCACAAAGCAAAATGCATTCTGTCTCATTGGTGCCAAAGTGGACATTAAAATCACCAAGAAGAATGATTCTCTTATTGATATCGATCCCGTAGATCACCTCCTCAACAACCCCTAAAAATTCTTGAAAATCGGCAGCTGGCGGTCTGTAAAATGTAACTAAATATATATTAAAATCATTTCCAAAGCAGCATTAATCTCTACTGACTTGTCGACACTCAAATAAGTAACTGAATCAAGACGATTTGTTCGCAGTGTAGGCACCCCCTTTATTTATAGTCCTCGCAAAGCAACTCTGCATGGTGAATCCTTCAAGGTGAAAGGAAGCCACTTCCTCGCCTGTGAGCCAGTGTTCGGTCAAGCACAACACGTCAATATCCAAGTCCGCCAGAAAGAACTCAAGCTCACTTGTTTTATTTCTAACAGATCTTATGTTCAGATGAAGTAAATTCAGGGTTCGGCTGCTGTTCCCTGTTTCTGTCTGGGCACCACATTCAGTCGGCGTTGAACATTGATGACAATTCCCTTTGGCTACAAAGTTGGTGCTAAAATTTCTCCTCTATTTTGATGAGGGACCATCAACTTAAATGAGCTCATGTATTTCTCCTTTTTGGTTTTCATTTTCTCACAGCTTACCCCTTTGTCAACGTTTTTGCTTTTCAAAAACGACAATACATCACCGGTCGTTGCTTCTGCTGTCAGCCCCAAAAAAAAAAACAGCCAAGCCACTTGACCCGCAGGTTGTATAATTTGGGTGTTCTCATTACTGGTTCCTTGAATTGGTTCAGGTCTATCGTTTCTTTTATTCCCATTGACATGTCTTCTTCGACGATTATTTACTTCCTGCCAGACGCCATCTTTTTCATTATCCAATAATACGTCAGCTTGATTTGATAGCTTTAAGTCACTTGAACTACTTTTGGTTGATTTTGCATTTTGTTGTTCATTTGTCATTGGTTCTTTTGGGCCTTTGCTACCAGGATCGGTGCTTTTCGTACCTAGTGCCAGAGTATCTACTGATTTCCAACTAGTTTTGGGACTATCGATGTGATGCCCATCTCTATTTTGATCTTGAGAATTTAGTATTTCGATTTGCTGGACTGATTTTTGACTTTAAGGGATTTACTTTGTTCCCTAGTTATATCGAGCATTGTCTGAGAAATGGGATTCGACAAGTTATTTAACTCATCTAAGCAGATTTGTATTCGAGATTAAATTATTTGAACTCTTCTTCTTTCGTGATGCCCTTTGTCTTAAAGACAAAAAAGCAATGGTTTCGGCTGCACATGCGCAATTTGCCCGCTCATTTCGTGGGTAACCGTGACCTTGTCACAATCACCGATATTTTGCAACAAAAACGTTTGAATCTTTACAGGCACAGACAAAAATGATCCATGAATGGGGACTTTTTCTAGCTAGGACTCCCGATTTCTCCCTTGGAGAGAAAAAAACGTCTCTGAACGTTCGCCACGAGGACCCCCAAGAGCCGCTACACTACGCGATACTCCCTCTACCAAGAACGAAACAGAAGTCCTATTTGAACTCTTCTATTAGTAATCTGACCTTTGTTACTCTACTTGAAGGGTCGGCTATACCAAACAATTAAATTAAGGACCGAAGGTCATTGTTGGCAATGAAAAAGCGGACCACCTCGCTCGGAATCACAGAAATATAGGCTTGAGCGTAAACCTGTCTCTCAGCCCCACCGACTTACGCCTACAATCGAGAAGTACCATGTTCAATCTTGCTAAACTAAAATGGGACCTACTAGAGACCGAAAACAATTTTTAAAACCCATTTGTATATTTTTTACAGTACGGTACTGAACCAAACAAGGTATGGCCGGAGCCGAAGCAACGATTCTGGCTGAAAACCTTTTATTCGGACGTACTTCGAGAGGAATTTTCGAGATAGGACGAAAATAAAAGAGGAAAAACGTCCGGTAACGAAGATCTCTCATGAATATCGTATAAATCTTGCCACTTAAATGTAGGTACCTGGAAATAAAAGGACACCTGTATTTTTTGGAAGAATATTCGGTTTCACGGCGCTTTGTTTTATTTATTACCGCGAATTTTATCAAAACTCTTGTTGATTCCGTTCTGGTTGCCATGTATTGGCTCTTCTCGGCCTTCTGCTGGCCCGAAAGAAATTAATTGCGGATACTGGGTACGGCAAGTTTTTGATGAGCCGTGAGAACTGAAAATATGACAAACCCCAATACGGAATAAATAAATAAATATTTACAAAATGAAAAAGAAGGAGGAAGTTAAAATGTATAGGTTTCAGTTCTAATCGTGTCTTCTTTAACTTACAAATACCATCAATTTTTCAATTGATATAGCAAATATTAGCATCTTCTTCATTGCGACGTAGTCATGGAACTATAATTTATGGCTGAATTGACTGGACAATATTACACTTCACTAGAAGCCCATTGTATTTACGACAAAATAACTATTATTTTATCCATTAAGTCACACGAGCATGTTATTATGTATATTTTTTCGAATCTACTCAATGCTGAGGGGTAAAAATCGCCCCCGGCTCCGTTGAGAGCATTACGGATTAATCCGAATTTGATTACTGGCGGATTTGGATGTTCGGGTGGCCCTTGGGGTAGCGGACGTCGAGTTTCTAATATAGAGTCTCGTGTGCATTCTATTGATGCTGAATCCATACTGGACGGAACGGATTATGGAATTGTATAAATCAAGGATAATAATAATAATAATGTCTAGATCCAAAGTTATTCTTTTATTGAGGGAAATGACTTGGCAGATGGAACTGCTAAGAAATCAAGAGATTTGGATGAAAGCAGATTGGAAAGATGTAGTAAAGATTATAAAGGAGATTTTTAAAGAATAGAGTGAAAGTGGAAGGTAAAAAGTTGAGAAGAGGGAGGTTTTTGGAGACAATGCTTGGATATATTTCCAAGGAAGACATGGTTTAAGGATTTCAACCTACCAAGTAGGAAAAATATTGCAATGGTGTGTAGGATGCGTACAGGTCATTGTCCTGCTCTTCAGTCGATGTTAGAATAAGAGTTAAGTCTACAGACTTACATGAATTTGGTGGCTTCTTAATATATGTACTATTGGTGGCGCCATTTATAATCAAATCTATAATTTTCCTTATTAAATGTATATTTTTTTAACCCAGTCCAATATCCATTTTCATCAATTACCATCCTGCAAATCTATTCATATATTATTCACCTTTAAGCAACTTCAATGTCAAGAAAACAGCGAAATCGTATAGTTTATTGCTCTTGAATGGCCATTCCATTAAATTACATCCATTCATCTCGCTAAACTAACTATACTCTCTTGCATCGGGACCTCGTTGCATTTAGGGTTAATTCAGTGAGGGTGTTAGATGTAGATTTATGGTTGATGTCGACTATAAGTGCTCACCGACCGGAACTTTGCCTTCGGGACGCATCCCTCGGGACCGGGTGGCAGACAAAACATTACATTAGTGTTAAGTGGTGCCCTGTTGTGTTTTCTTGTATCGCTTTTGTCGTTGGGTAAATTCCTTTGAAGAGATACCCTTTATTATTAAGGTGAGAATTTTCGTGCATAATCCTATGTCTATGTGGACACTTACCAAATTAGTATTAAACAAATTTGTCCTTTTCAATTAGAACCATAAAAAGTGGCTCTTACACAATAAATTTCGATTAAGCATCAAATACAAATTATAAATAAGTGAGCCCCACATATTATTTGGGGCCATATGCTTAATTTAAGAGATTTTCCCGAGTTAGTATCCACGGAAAGTTCATTTAACGCACCTTCCTACTGTCTGGGGTAGCACATGCAACAAAAGAAAATTAATGGATCTTGGGTTATGCACCTTTTCAATCTTATATAATGAAAAACCATATATTCTTTGCGAAGCATTCATTAGGTTAGATCGGCGTATTATCCAGTTGGTTAATTGGTACTTAATTGTATTTTTTTGCTTTATTTCAATTATACAATTATACAATACAATTATACAATAGTTTATTCATGTAAATTACATTAAATGTTTACACAAGTCAATCCAATAAGAATAAGCATAATTATCCCTACTCATCATAAAAATAGCAAAAGCTCATGTCAAAGTAATCATCATCAAAAGACAATACAAAAGATATACTAAACATTCACTAGGAACAAAATACTGTTTTAAATAAAACATCAGACAGGTAAAATTATTAAAACATTACCAAAACACTATTAAAATATTATTAAAATACCTTTAAAATATTATAATAACCTCACACTACAAATTAAATTCATTAAAATTAAAATTTAGGACGCCTTCGAAAGAATTAGAAAGCCTTGTCTAACAAAATTTTTTTTACCATTCTCCCAAAATGCAGTAGTGGGAGGGCTCTTATATGCACAGGCAGAGCATTAAAAATTTTTCCGGCCCAATACCCAGGGCCATCCTGACACCTTCTAAGACGCCAGTGTAGGAGGACAATATCCTGCCTACCACGCGTATTGTGTTCGTGAATGTCCCCGTGAGTTCTGAACATGCTCAGGTTTTCCCTCACATACATCAAGCACTGGTATATGTAATGGCAAGGCACAGTCAACACTCTCAGTCCCACAAACACCCCCACACAGTCGTCCCGAATTTCCAATCCAGCTATCACTCTCAGAGCCCTCCTCTGCAACATAAACACCCTACGTGCTTCAGCCGAATGCCCCCAAGCAAGAATGGCATATGAAACATGGGCTTGAAAAATGGCAAAATAAGCTGTCCGGATTATTTCAGCCGAGACACACTGAGACAGATTGCGAAGCACAAAGAGGCTCTTATTGAGTTTTTTTGCCAGGGCATCAACATACTTACCCCACTGTAATCTTGGATCCAGAATTTTACTTCAGAGACGTTTGTCACAGACACATCCCTCATTGTGAAAATTACGCTTGTTGTTTTGTCAGCATTAAGTAAGAGCCTGTTTGAACAGAACCAAGCTGCAGCCCTCTCCTGCGCGTCCAGGGACCCGTCCAATGAAGCCTCCAGCGTTTCAGCAGAGAGAGACACTGTGGTGTCGTCAGCAAAAAGTGTGTATTTGGCGATTGCTTCATGGCCAGGAAGATCATTGATAGAAATCAAAAAGAGGATAAGGTCCAGTATGGAACCTTGAGGAACCCCTATTGTAATTTCACTCCTTGTCGACTGTATCTCTGAGACCCTCACCACCTGATATCTGCCATCCAAATAAGACTGTATAAGATTAATGCTGTCAGGACAAACGTATTTTTTTTACTTTCGAAGAAGAATCCCATGGTCGACGCAGTCGAACGCCTTGCTCAGGTCACAAAACAGGACGGAGTTGTATTGCATGTTATGAAATGACTCCACTATAACTGAGACAAGATCCAATATTCCCAGGACAGTACTCTTGTTTCTCCTAAATCCAAATTGTGTTTTACAAAATAAATTGTTTGACTCAAAGAAATCAACAATTTGGACTGCCATACACTTTTCTAGCACCTTTGATATAATGAAGATTGAAATAGGACGATAATTTTCTGGGGCTGATGGATCATCCTTCTTAAAAATCGGAGTGACACTAGCCACTTTTAAATTATTAGGAAATATGCTATTTTTAAGACAGACATTTATTAGTTTTGTCAAGGGTGAAATCAATATATTTTTTACTGTTTTTATCATTTTTGTATTAATACCATATATATCACAACTAGGTGTACCTTTTAGGTCATCAACGATCTCTCTAACCTCATTGAATGTTACTTCTTTAAAACTGAAAGCATTTACTGGTGTTACAAATTCATCAAAGTAACTGAGCGGATCAATGTTTGTCCGTGGAATACTCTGTACTAGATTTTGAGCTATATTTGAAAAGAAGTTATTAAAATCAACTGGTGTTATATTTCCCCCTTTTGCTGATTGATAATTTGCCACATTGTCTTGGATGGATTTCCAGAATTATGGATAAGGCGGTCGTTTGCAGCAATTTTAGCTTGCTGAATACAACTCCTGTAACTATTTCTATATCCTAAGTACGCCTGCTCAGCCTCAACAGAGCCATACTGATTCTTCAGCTCTCTGAGAAATTCAAGCTGGTCACGCATTGCTTTCAACTCGTTATTAAACCAATTAATATTGTTACAATAGTCAGATCTCACAACATAGGACTTTTCTGGGAAACTCATGAGACATGCATCCTCCAAGACGGAAACAAACCTCTCAGATATCTGATGTGCATCAGTGTATTCATCTATGAAGCTCCATTATGACCGATCCACAACATTATAAAATGTATGCAAACCACTTTGTGTAATTGGTCTGCACAACTTCCCAGACTCCGCATGCCCCACAGCACACTCAATCATACACTCCACTATCTGTCCCATATGATCCGACAGATTCATACTGATAACTTCTGCTGACCGCCAGACTACGCCAGAACCCACAAAGACATTGTCCAAGCACACATCAAGCCGTGTCGCCTGAAATATTGTTTGTCAAAGACCAAAACCCTCCAAGATATCACAGAGCTGGGATGCTTCAACTCTATCCGTATTAAAATGAACATTGAAATCGCCCACTATTATCAGTTCCGCGCTACTTTTTAGACTGGATAAAATGTTCTCGATCATGATTAAAAAGGTGTCAAAATGACCTGCAGATGAACGGTAAAATGCCAAAACCCGCTTAATTCTTCCATCATTGAATTGGGTATGTTTTATACAGAAAAACCAGTTGAATCAATTGCCTTGTTTTCCAAGTTCAGGTTTAAACTTAGTAGTTTATGCGTTTTAATAGTTCACACATGCACCCTCCCTCATAACGTTGGACCCCAACTGTTGCCCGAAACCTCTACGTTTTAATAAAATATAGAAAGACCTTAATTCGAGACGACACGTGGCATTTTACAATTTCTTACTTTAACTTTACATTACATAATATCATCAGTGGTTTTGTTACTTGCTGGACTCTATTTGACCCTTTGTAACCTCCATTTTCTAGCCTCCACTACGTCCTAATATGGGTTGCCATGCCCTTAATCTGATTGAAGGTATCATACGTGAAATACTAGTATAGACTGCTAATGGTGTTTGGTACATTCATGCAACAAAAATAAACTTATCTTAATAATATTACAAGCGCCTCTTCAATTTTGTATAATGAAAAATCATATATTATTTTGTAACTGTCTGCGAAACATTTATCAGGTTAGATCGGCCTAATTAGACAAAACCATTATGGCAGTTGGTTAATTGGTACTTAATTGTTTTTTGCTTTATTTTGTTTAGTGCTTCTATCACTGAATTGGGTACGGTTTATATATAATAATTATGCCGCAGAAAAACCAGTACAATCAATAATCGGGCTTTAAGCTTGAATATTTCGTCCTTGAATATTTCGTCGGAAATATTTTCAAAAAGCTTCTTCAATAGTCAGATATGTTTTGTTCCCCGTGCAACGATGCATTAAAAATCAGAATTTAAAACTAAGATTTCCTAAAATGTTTGTTTGTTGCTTGCGTTCTTTATAATTTCTCTTGAATGTTTACATAATATTTTCCCAAGTTCCAGTTCAGTGGTTCAAACTTATTAGTTAATGCGTTTTAGTAGCTCACACATGCCCCCTCCCTGATAACGTTGGGCCCCAACGATTGCCAAGACCCATACGTTTTAATAAGATAGAGAGAGGCCTCAATTCGAGACGACACATCGCATTTTAAAATATCTTACTTTAACTTTACAATAAGTAATATCATCAACTTCTTGTTACAGGCTGGACTCTATCTGACCCTTTGTAACTCCGTTTTTCTAGCCTCCACTACAGTCAACGTCTTAGTATGGTTTGACATGCTCTTAATCTGATTGAGGGTATCATACGTGAAAAACTAGTATGGACTGCTACTGGTGTTTGGTACATTCATGCAACAAAAATAAACTTATCTTAATAATATTACAAGCGCCTCTTCAATTTTGTATAATAAAAACCATATATACTTTTGTTCCAGTTTTTTTGTTCCAACAAAAACCTCGAAAAATACCAATAGGAAGGGGCGTCAGACAGGGCGACGTAATATCCCCAAAACTATTTACACTTGCCATGAAAGATGCATCTACCATAGACAGAACACGAAAAACCTGCAAAAGAATGACTGACCTTAGGTTCGCAGATGACGTCATCTTAGTATCATCATCTTTTAAAGAGCTTCAAACTATGGTCAAAGATCTAGTAGAATCATCATGGAAAGTTGGCCTAAAAATGAACCTACAGAAAACTAAAATCATGACAAAGACGTAAGAGGGCAGGAATATTGAGGTCGACGGCTGTGTTCTGGAAAAAGTGGAGGAATAGATATATTTGGGGCAAATATTCAAGTTAAGTAAAGAGAATCAAATAGCTGAAATAGCCCGACGAATTCGACTGGCATGGGCGGGTCAAGGACAGAGCAATCAAATAAAGAAACATTTAAGGAAGGAAAGCCACAACTATGATGAATGGAATACTCTGGGACCAACATGTATCAAAAACAAATAAGCAGAGAAAATTGAACTCGGTAATAAAAAGTATTGTCACGTAGGGTAGTGAGATTTGGCAGATCAAGGAAAGAAATGAAGGACAACTAAGAGCCACGGAAATAAACTACTGGAGGCGTGCAGCGGGCAAATCAAAAATGGATAGAGTTACCAACGAAAGGATAAAATAAATTATGGGGGTTTGACATGGTATAGTAGACGATATAAGGATTAAACAACTCAAGTGGTATGGCCACGTACAAAGGATGTCCGAAGAACGGCTCCCCAAGCAGATATTAGAGTGGACACCCCAGGGAAGACGAAAGCGAGGAAGACCAAGGAAAAGTTGGAGAGAGGGGATAGA
>MU191163.1:25604-37655 GCA_016904865.1 Pissodes strobi | reverse complement strand
AATGCATCACAACTTTGGAAACACTGGTATCGCTCATTTGAAAATTTCCTGGAAGCTGCTAGTCCCAAAGAAGAGAAGGACAAGCTAAATCTGCTCATAAACTATATTAGTTCTACGGTTTTTGTGTACATTAGTGACTGTTCTTCTTATGAGAATGCTATAAGAGTTCTAGTAAGCCTGTATGATAAGCCGAAAAATAAGATCTTTGCAAGACATTCTATTGCCACAAGAAGACAACAACCGGGTGAGTCCATTGACCAATTTCTACAAGTACATAAACAAATCAGTAAGGATTGTAATTTTAAAGCAGTATCTGCAGAAAATAATAAAACTGATTTCATTAGAGATTCCTTTATTAGCGGCTTAGTCTCTCCAAATATTGGACAACTCCTTTTAGAAAATATCACGCTTACTTTAGTTGAAGCTTTTGATAAAGCTAGGGCTCTTGAAATGGCACAATATCACTCAGAATCATACGCTTCCTACTTTGGCAATACTACCGCTTCCGCAGCATCAAATACTAATCAAAATCAAACCTTTCAAGATAATAATTCTGAATCATCAACGAGTACTGCTGTATCTCAAAAATGCTACTTTTGTGGACAAAGCAGACATCCACGAATTACTTGTCCTGCTCGAAATTCCATGTGTCACAATTGTAATAAAAAAGGACATTTTTCGAAGACATGTCAATCCAAAATTTCTACAAAACAGGCATCTGCTGCTCTACTTGCAACTATTTCTGCTGCTTCTCGTTTGGCCAAGTCGGTGCTTAAAGCTGAAGTAAACGGAATTTCAATACATGCATTAATTGATACTTGCAGTTCTGATATTTATTTATGTAGTAAAATAGCAAAAGAATGAAGGTTTAAAATATTCCCTGCTAATGCTAATGTAGCCATGGCTTCAACAACGCTTACTACTCAAGTTTTGGGCTATTGTATTGTAAATATCAAGATACTGTCGCATTTTTATAAAAATGCGAAGTTATTAGTGTTAGAAGGACTATGTGCTGATATGATCATAGGACATAACTCTTTATTTTCGAATCTTACTCTGAATTGTAAACCAATTGCTGTTAAATCACGTCTATACATTGCTTCAGATTCAATGTTTATCGAAGAAGAAATCCAAAGACTACTGGATGAAAATGTAGTTGAGTTAAGTGAATCACAAAAGGCGCATGGTAATTGATTATTCACAAACCATTAATAGGTTTACACTACTTGATGCATATCTTCTTCCTAGAATAGAAAACATCGTTCATCAAGTTTCTAAATATGAAATATTCAGTACTATTGATCTTCGTAGCGCATATCATCAGATACCCATTAAAGAAAATGAAAAGATGTATACTGCTTTTGCCGGTGGGAGACTATCAGTTTCGACGAATTCCATTCGGAGTTACAAATGGTGTGGAATGTTTTCAAAGAACAATCTATAACATTATAAAGAACGAAGGCCTAAAAGATACTTTCGCCTACTTGGATGATGTCACAATTTGTGGAATGGATCAAGCACACCATGACTTCAATCTTAAGCTTTCTATGGACGCTTCTGCTAAGTACAATTTAACTTTAAACAAAGAAAAATGTATGTTTTCTTCTGACATTATAAATATCCTTGGATACACTATTACAAAAAAGACTGTTAAACCGGATCCTGATCGATTACGACCACTTTTAGAACTTCCATGTCCAAATAATATCAACTCACTTCGCCGCGTTCTAGGAATGTGTGCACATTATTCCAAATGGGTACCGCAATTTTCAAAAAAAAAAACTAAGCCACTTGTGCATTGTAAAATATTTCAGTTTTCCCACGATGCTATTGCAGCTTTTACAACATTAAGAAGCGACATTGCAAATACTGTTATTACTGCCATTGATGACAATGCCATGTTTACAGTTGAAACTGATGCTTCAGAATTTGCTATTGGGGCACATCTTTCGCAACTAGGAAAACCCGTAGCATTTTTTTCAAGAACACTTTCCAAAAGCGAACAGAATTATTCATCAGTAGAAAAGGAAGCTTACGCAATTGTAGAGGCGTTGAGAAAATGGAGACATTTTCTTATTGGGAAGCATTTCAGACTTATAATTGATCAGAGGTCAGTTGCTTTTATGTTTGATGGTAAAGTGTCTGGTCAAATATAAACGAGAAAATTATGAACTATAATGTTATCACTATGATATTGTATATAGACCCGGATTTGAAAACAAGTAGCAGACACTCTTTCAAGGATTTGCTCTGTAACGAATAATGACAAAACTCTTTATGATCTTCATGATTCCCTCTGTCATCCAGGAGTTACTAGGATGTACCACTGGATACGCTGTAAAAATGTACCTTATTCTGTAGAAGATGTTAGACGAATATCTGCTTCATATCCTATCTGTGCAGAATTAAAACCAAGATTTCATAAGAACCAAGGGAGTTTAACAAAATCAACTTCACCCTTCGAAAGATTAAACATTGATTTTAAAGGACCATTACCATCATCTACAAATAATCACTATTTCTTGACCATTGTAGATGAATACTCGAGATTTCCTTTTTTGTTTCCATGTTCAGACATGACGTCAGCGACTGCTATAAAATGCTTAAGTCAACTTTTTGCAATATTTGGAATGCCTTCGTATATACATTCTGACCAAGGACTATCTCAAGAATTGAAGTCATTTTTAGCGTCACATGGCGTAGCATATAATCCACAAGGAAATGGCCAATGTGAGAGATA
Organism: Pissodes strobi; assembly: GCA_016904865.1. Taxonomy (NCBI): domain Eukaryota; kingdom Metazoa; phylum Arthropoda; class Insecta; order Coleoptera; family Curculionidae; genus Pissodes; species Pissodes strobi. Next base: position 34,915 of record MU191163.1, on the reverse strand, counting down.
TAATGGAGTTATATGGAAAACAATACAACTTGTTTTAAAATCTAGAAATCTAAAAATAACTCAATAGGAATTGGTTCTGCAGGATGCTCTACACTCTATAAGATCACTTCTATGTACTAGTAAAAATTGCACACCTCACGAACGATTATTTAACCATTCACAATGGTCTTCTAATGGTAGTTCTGTACTCACTTGGCTTTCTGTGCCAGGACCTGTTTTTTACAAACGACATGCAGCCCCGTCTCCGGGGGTGAGGCGGCGAGGCAGCCGCCTCGGGCGGCCGATATTTAGAGGCGGCCGTTTTTATTTTCTATAAAGTTTGAATGTGATTGTATGTAACACGGTAAACACTTTCGCAATGAATATGTAAAACGCTTCATTCGTACTATAAGCAGCTCATCGCGCGATGTATGCAATAATAACCAACGCCTTAAAAAATTAAACCCCACTATATACCATAACGGTCTATTCGCAATTAGCATTAGCACTTTAAATTCGCAGTGAATGAAAAATTACATTAACAGTCGCAACTGCTAATGAAAAATCGCGACTTAGCACATCTTTAGAGACTGGCGACATCTCCCTAAAGCCATTCAGGACAATTTTTATGGAAGTGACCGAAACGCAACCCGATTATCGATTAGGTACTGATCAGCATGTAGCACATATTGAGCGTAGAGCGAGCGCTTGTTACATATACGTACTCGTGCGATTTTTTAGACCAAAAATTCGAAATCCGCGCCCCCAAATACCTCCTTCTAGAGGACCCACATCAAAATAATTTTTTTTCGAAAATTATTTTTTTAATTTCTTTTTCGCTTTCATTACAGAAACGGTTAGAGGGATCCATGCACATATCACCCACGTACAAATATTTTTTTTAAATCACATACAGGGTGTTAAAACCACACATTTTCCCAAAAAATCCCCTATTTTCGAAATATTTGGGTACAACAAACTTGTGAGATTTTTTAGACCAAAAATTCGAACTCCGTGCCACCAAATAACCCTCTGTCTCTAAGGTACCCACATCAAAATTTAATTTTTTCGAAAATTATTTTTAATTTTTTTTTTCACTTTCATTACAGAGACAGTCAGAGGGATCCACGTACATGTCACCCACGTACAAATATTTTTTTTTAAATCAGATATAAGGTGTTAAAAATAGTAATTTCCCCAAAATATCCCCTATTTTCAAAATATTTCTAAACAGAACACTCGTACGATTTTATAGACCAACTAAATACCCTCTCTAAAGTACCCACTTCAAAATTATATTTTTTCGAAAAATATTTTTCAAAATTTTTTCCCCGTTTTTATTGCCGAAACGATTAGAAGTATCTACTTACATATCACCAACGTACAAATAAAATTTCCAAAATCATGGTGGTAAAACAATACATTTTTAAAAAAATTCAACTTTTTTTGAAATATATCAGTACAGAACTTTTCGATGCGAAAATCGGACTCAACGCACCCAAAAACCCCTACGAAATTCTCTATTTCGGGCCGAAATCTGAACAAAAATCACGTTTCGTCGATTTGGGAAAAAACGAAACGTCGTATAATCAAACTGAATACGGCACATTATAGTACCCGACGAGACCCATCTTTTTCCTATTTAAAGTTTACTTCTAACTCTTACCGTTTTCCAATTATAGCCGATTTAATGAAAATCTCTAGTTTTTAAGGTCCCGTGAATTTTTCCGAAAAAATGTTTGAAAAAAATATCCGTTTTTATTACGGAAGCGATTAAAGGGATCCATTTACATGTTATTAACATAAAAATAAAATTTTCATAAGCATATACAGGGTGACAAAAAAATAATTTTTGGAAAAAATCCCCTTTTTTCGAAAAACAAAACCGGCAATATATATATTTTTTAAGTTCGACGACTCACATACGGGCTAAAGGCCGTCGAAATACACATTTTTGGTGGTACGTATTTTTTTCCTATCAGTCGTAGTTTTGGAGCTACGACCGTTCTCGAATTTAAACGGCCGATTTCTCGAAAACTAAGAAGACTTTTTTTTTTCGTAAAGAACCTTTTTTGTCGCTTTGAGATCCTTTACCTACATGCCGAATTTCAAATCGATCGGAAAAAAAATGCCGATAGGTTCCACCGATTCTTATGGGACAAAATGAAGGTTAGGTCGATGTAAAAATACGGTTTTTTTCGTTTGCCGAAATTCTTCTTTTTTCTACCGGAACCCACCCGTTAAAAAACGTATTTCACGATTTTCCCCACTTCTCGATAAAAATTCGGGAAACGGTGGGGGGCGGGAGTACCCACTAACCGGGCAACCCCGACTCCGCTGCGCGCAGTTTGGTCGCGGCAAAATTTCGCTCCGAGCTCACGTTTACCCAGAAATCGCGAAAAACCACACGATTTCCATATTATTATAGCCCCCCAAAACCCCCCCTAAAATCGAGCTCCGGCATCCTCGATTTAATTCCAGGTAGCCCCCGACGTGGTACCATCTACCATGAAAATATCCTTATACCGGAACCTACCGGTGAAAAAACCGCGTGGGCGCCTATTCGCCGGATAGATCATTATTCAATCCTTAATTGGTTTGTTGTAAGGGGCGGCCGAATCCTGCTCGCCTCGGGCGGCCTAAATCCTGGAGACGCGGCTGCGACATGTCAGAAATAATAAGTATGAATCTGCTGTTGAAGAAGTTGAACTATTAGATTCAAATGCTGTCTATGCTCATGTATGTTTTCAAAATGGGAAAGAAACTACTGTATCTATACGTCATTTAGCCCCTCGCGGAGACATTTTATTAATGCGAAATCATTAAGGAGACAAAATCATACCAAATTTCCCTCAATCATCATGGATCCAAACCACCAATGAAATTTCTAGTGAACTGCATCATAACATGAACCAAAGTTCAAAAGATCCTGAAATTAATATTTTAAATAATAACGTGGAGGAAGATTGTGCAGAGCAAGAAGATTTGGATCAAAGCCCCGACTCACTAATAAATCCAGAACAGGCTGAGCTGTTTCACGGGTCGCCCAGAATAACGGACCGACCAAAGCGCAAGATAAAAAGTCCAGAGTATTTAGAAGATTACGTCAGAAATTAAGGGGGGAAGAATGTTATATACTATTTATTATTCTACCTTATTCATTTTGTTGTACCTGTTTACTGGTTTATCAATGCCATATTGTCGGTAGTTGTAAAACAAGTTAATTACAGCCTTATATTCTCAAAAGGTCTCTTTATCTACGTTATCAGGTACCTTGCTTCGAGGTATTTTAAAACCGCGTCAGGATTCCACGTAAAGCTGTACTTTGGTTTTGGTGGACAAATGTTGGAAACACCTTTTAAAAATCTATTTATAAGTTTTTCATCCATAGGAGATGGGCTAAATAATAGATTTAGTGTCGATCTATGCGAATTAATTAATGAAAAAGAGCTCCCCTTATTTAGTGTTCCCATTAAAAAAAAAACTAAATATGTTTCTAAACTCTGTGCTAATGGGTCTTGCCCTTTACCTACAAAATTCCCAATATTTTTTAAAACAGGAAGAATACTGTTTAAGGGTGTCTTTTGATAGTGTTTGATAGGGTGTCTTTTAACGGCGTCTTCAAGAATTCCTTTTTTGAAAAAGCATGTGAAGCGGATGCCTTTCCCTAAAAGGGGAAATAAGTAAATCTTCTTCTGGTTGAAAAGTAATAGATGTGATTAATAATTTATTAAATAGTGGGAACCACGGTTGGGTTGGCCAATTAATATGGAACAACTACGATTGCTAAAGCCTTATCTTGTATAATAATAACTCTCATAGAGGCAGATCATAAAGAAAATACAAAAAATGTTGGGATGCGCATTCAAGAACTACAATCAGTGATTGTACCGAAGGATGAGGCAGCTCAAAAAATGAGGAGAAATACACTTAATTTTGAAGATGAAATATTTCTAGTAGATCAAACAAATCAAGACAAATTAAAGGATATAGAGGATAAAATTGTGAATTTGGAAAATGAATTGCAAGTTACACTTGAACAAATAATTATTGAGAAGGAGAAATATGAATTAATAATTAAAAATAAAAAATATCAGACAGAAATATTTAAATTTAAGAGTAACATTAAATTAAGATCAAATAGCACACGCCAACAAATGTGTCCTAAAAGTAATATAGATAAGAAACTGTTAGAGGATATTAATGAAGGCAAGAAATATTTGGAACAAAAATTGAAAGAAGAAAAAGACAACTTCAGGAAGTTTAAAACGGAAAGCGAGGAAATCTATTCCATAGAGTTAAGGAATCTTAAACATAGGAATGATGAAATACTCAAGAATATACAGCTTCAAGCTGAACAACTCTGCAATTACAAAGAAGAAATCGACCATCATAAATCTGCTATTGGAAATCTCAGAGATGTAATTAAAACACTGGAGGATGATTTGGAGGAAAGCAGCATTGCAGTTTAGAAGCTTAAAGATCATCAAAGAGCAAAACAAAGTGCACCAATAAATAATTTGCTGAACCACAATGGTAATGCTGAAAGTATTGAACCTCTTCTTCTTGCATCTATCCCAGATACCTACTTCACCATTAATTCAAACTAATGTAAAGAATTCAACAGGATCAGGTAGAATTTTAATTTTAACTGATGAATATGAACGAGGTCTCAACAGGTTTTTCAGAAAACGTTTTCCTAATATAACAACTCAAACAATTATTAAACCAGAAGCACGTTTTTCCTTCATAATAGAGGATATTCTTGCCCTTACAAAGGATTTTACTCTGAATGACTCTGTTGTGATAATGGGAGGTTCAAATGATTTCCAAATATCTCATCTTCCATCTTTTCGAGAAATAAGTAGTAGGGTTAAATATTGTTCACCTCCATTCCATATGCCAAATATAGACATATTGGTTTGGAAAAGAAGTTATAGAATTTAACAATAAATTACAGGATTATGTACAGAAATTAAACTATTTTGGTGAGGGAAATTTTAGTTATTCTGATATAAACAATCGATTTGGCCTTAGGATTGGAAAGAGAGATATTGTTGATAGAATAAGCAAATTAGTTTTTAAGTCTGATGTCACTATTTCAACTAACGAGGTGGAGGGTTATCAGCAGATAGAAGAGATCCTTCAGAATAACGTACCATTGCTGGATGTTGATTCCAGAGGTGATAATTCTGCCATTAACCAAGGTGTTAATGATGATGGAGTTTCATCAAATACGTCTCAGTTTTTTCGGGTCTAATGACTCGTTCACAATTGTTCACCAGAATATTCAATGTTTGAAAAATAAAATATTGCTTTTAAATAGTGCATTGAGTGATAAGAGCTGTGATTTTCTATTATTGTCTAAACATTGGCACAGAGAGATATTTAGATAATTTCAAATGGTGTACATACATTGGTCGTGAAAGCCTGAAGCATGGTGGAGTTGCAATTTATCAAAGTATAGAATGTCAAACAGCTTTCAAAGAGGTTAATGTGTCTGATTATTGTAGTGAGGGTGTTCTGGAGGCGGCATGTATAAAGCTTGATAGCATTAAATCCAATTTGATAGTATTGTATAGACCACCTAATGGTGACTTTCCAATATTTCTTGAGAGATTGCAAGAATTACTAATGTCAGCTTCACAGCCTGGCTATGAAATTATTATAGGTGGGGATTTGAACATAAATTTTTTAGCACTTTCACATGGTTTTGACCTGAAAGTTACCATTCTTGAGACAACTAGAATATCTGCTGCTTTAGGTACCTGTATTGACAATATTATAGTAAGCAGACATATGACTTATAGAAGCAAAGTGTTAAATTTAGGCCTCAGATCATTATTTGCAAACAACATACATCAAGACTAGATCAATTATTTCTATGAAAAGTACTCAGAGGGCTATTTATAGACGTTTTTTCACCCTCGAAAATGTGACTTGTTTCCGTGACTACTTATATTCTGAAACCTGGACTGACATTTTGCATATATAGAGTGCACACCAGGGGCGTTTCATGTCTTCTCAAATATTCTGTCTTATTATTTTGAACTGTCATTTCCCTTACCGGGAGTAAATATAAAACGGAGAAAGCAAAGGTATAGGATGTCCCCAGAATTGATTGCATTAAGAGATAAAGTTACATTGTATAATGAGGTTACTAAGATTGATAGACGGTATAAGCCCACTAGTCAGTATTACACCCAGAAATATCGTTCTTGTTTAAAATCCACAAAAATCTGCCATCATGATAACCTTATTAATAGATCCTCTAATAAATCAAAAACAATGTGGTCAATCATTAATAATATCAAAACTCATAAGCCTTCAAGCAAAAAATTTGAGTTTCTCGGAGAGGATGGACAAAAGGCTTCTGATCTGGAAATAGCCAACACCTTCATTGATATGTTTACAAAGGTCGACTCGAGTGGGGGTAATATTAATGGGAAATACTTTTAAGAAACAGTGAGGTTTTGTAATGCGTCTCTATTCCTCAATCCTTTAACACCGCAAAATGTTGAATCATTGTTTCTGCAACTAAAAATAAATCATCGAAAGGACTGGATAATATAAGTAACCACCTACTTAAAAGTTGTAAATCTGAATTGTCACCTATTATGTGTTTTCTAATAAACCTAATGTTTTCGAAAGGTAAATTTCCAGATGACCTAAAATTAGCAACCAGTACTCCAGTATATAAAAAAGGAGAGGTAAATAACTATGCTAACTATAGACCAATTAGCCTCCTTACAAGTATGTCAAAGATCTTGGAACTGGCTATCAAGGACCAAATTCTAGGATTTCTAAATAGAACCAAAATATTATCCAAGTGTCAACATGGTTTTACTAAAAATGCCTGCACTGAGACTGTTCTTTCCTCATTTATGAAACCAACTATAAATTCTTTAGATAAAGGTGCATATGTTTGTGGCCTTTTTGTTGACTTCTCCAAAGCTTTCGACACCGTAAATCATAAAATTCTCCTGCACAAATTGGATAGATATGGACATATCAGTGCGGCTCTTTTAGGGAATAACGCTCGTTTTCCCTTTTCAAACCTATAATTTTACCTAATATTTGTACAATTTTATTATTGTGAACTGAAGAAAATCGCACGACATATCAGTGCGGCTCTTTTAGGGAATAACGATCGTTTTTCCTTTTTATTTTGCTAATTTTACCTAATACTTGTACAATTTTATTATTGTAAACTGAAGAAATCGCACGATATTTCAGTGCGGCTCTTTTAGAGAACAACGCTCGTTTTTCCTTTTTAAACCTATAATTTTACCTAATATTTGTACCATTTTATTATTGTGAACTGAAGAAAATCGCACGACATATCAGTGCGGCTCTTTTAGAGAATAACGCTCGTTTTCCCTTTTCAAACCTATAATTTTACCTAATATTTGTACAATTTTATTATTGTGAACTGAAGAAAATCGCACGACATATCAGTGCGGCTCTTTTAGGGAATAACGATCGTTTTTCCTTTTTATTTTGCTAATTTTACCTAATACTTGTACAATTTTATTATTGTAAACTGAAGAAATCGCACGATATTTCAGTGCGGCTCTTTTAGGGAATAACGCTCGTTTTCCCTTTTTAAACCTATAATTTTACCTAACATTTGTACAATTTTATTTGTGAACTGAAGAAATCGCACGATTTCATTTCAGTAGCGAATAACGCCCGTTTTCTCTTTTTAAACCTATAATTTTACCTAACATTTGTACAATTTTATTATTGTGAACTGAAGAAATTACACGCCATTACGGTGCGACTCTTTTAGGAAATATCGTTCGTTTTCCCTTTTTAAACCTATAATTTTACCTACATTTCGGTGCGGCTCTTTCAGGGAAGGACGCTCGTTTTCCCTTTTGCCCTTTCCTTTTTTATTTTACTAATTTTACCTAATATTTGTACAATTTTATTATTGTGAACTGAAGAAATCGCACGATATTTCAGTGCGGCTCATTTAGAGAATAACGCTCGTTTTCTTTTTTTAAATCTACAATTTTACCTAATATTTGTACAATTTTATTTGTGAACTGAAAAAATCGCACGATTTCATTTCAGTAGGGAATAACGCCCGTTTTCTCTTTTTAAATCTATAATTTTACTTAATATTTGTACAATTTTATTATTGTGAAGAAATCGCACGATTTTATTTCAGTAGGGAACAACGCCTGATTTCACTTTTTAAATCAATAATTTTACCTAATATTTGTACAATTTTATTATTGTGAACTGAAGAAAATCGCACGACATATCAGTGCGGCTCTTTTAGGGAATAACGCTCGTTTTCCCCTTTTTAAACCTATAATTTTGCTTAATATTTGTACAATTTTATTATTGTGAACTGAAAAAAATCGCACGACATTTCAGTGCGGATCATTTAGGGAGTACCGCTCGTTTTCCATTTTTAAACCTATAATTTTACTTAATATTTGTACAATTTTATTATTGTGAACTGAAAAAATCGCACGACATTTCAGTGCGGATCATATAGGGAATAACGCTCGTTTTCCCTTTTCAAACCTATAATTTTACCTAACATTTGCAAAATTTTATTTGTGAACTGAAGAAATCGCACGACATTTCAGTGCGGCTCTTTTAGGGAATAACGCTCGTTTTCCCTTTTTAAACCTATAAGATTACCTAACAATTGTACAGTTTTATTTGTGAACTGAAGAAATTGCACGATTTCATTTCAGTAGCGAATAACGCCCATTTTCCTTTTTTAAACCTATAATTTTACCTAACATTTGTACAATTTTATTATTGTGAACTGAAGAAATTGCACGACATTTCGGTGCGGCTTTTTAAGGATATACAGTTCGTTTTCCCTTTTTAAACCTATAATTTTACCTAATATTTGTACAATTTAATTATTGTGAACTGAAAAAATCGCACGACATTTCAGTGCGGCTCCTTTAGGGAATAACGCTCGTTTCCCCTTTTTAAACCTATAATTTTACCTAATATTTGTACAACTTTATTATTGTGAATTGAAGAAATCGCACGACATTTCAGTGCGGCTCTTTTAGAGAACAACGTTCGTTTTCCCTTTTTAAACCTATAATTTTCCCTAATATTTGTACAATTTTATTATTGTGAACTGAAGAAATCGCCCGATTTTATTTCAGTAGGGAATAACGCCTGTTTTCACTTTTTAAATCTATAATTTTACCTAATAATTGTACAATTTTATTATTGTGAACTTAAGAAATCGCACGATTTTATTTCAGTAGAGAATAACGGTTGTTTTCACTTTTTAAATCTATAATTTTACCTAATATTTGTACAATTTTATTATTGTGAACTGAAGA